>JAPKLY010000664.1:84455-139128 GCA_026898435.1 Prunella vulgaris
GTTGATTTATGTTAATAATATGTTATTCATGTACTTAATACATCATTTAATACCTTATATATGTTATATAAAATATAATATATATTTTTATAAGGATAAATAAATGTTTGTGTATACAGTAACACATATTTGATCTTGCAGTAACACACATTTACACTAATTGTAACACACATTTGCAGTAACACACATTTACTTTAATTGTAACATACATTTGCAGTAACACACATTTACTCTAATTATAACACACATTTACTCTAGATGTAACACACATTTGCAGTAACACAAATTTACTCCAATTGTAACATAAATTTGCAGTAATACATATTTACTCTAATTGTAACACATATTTGTTCCTCAATTTGTGTTATTATATGAGCATATATGTGTTACTATAGGATAAAATGTATTTTTATTAAGAATAAATATGTGTTACACATACAATGTAACATATACATGTGTTACATTGCATGAAAAATATTTACTTCTACAAAAATAAATGAATATCTGTAGAAAACAACATTTAATCTGGTTGTAACACACATTTTGTCTTAAAGTAAAGTGTGTCAACCTTTTACGCGCTCCGACGATACACGTCAGTTGTCCGTCGAAAATAAAAAATGTGTATCGAATTAAAATTATTTAAAAGATTGGAATTTTTAATAATAATTTTAAAACTCGAAATTAAATTGAAAGTTGAGTAAAAGTGGTGTATTTATATAAAGGGATTATAGTTTTATAAGTCCAATAACTTGACACCAATTTGATTTTGGTCCCAATCAATTGCTTATTTTGATTTTGGTCCTATAAATTTAAAAATATTTTGAAATTGGTCCTATTACCTGTAATAGCAGGTTGCACAACCAGTCAGTGATTATATAGTTTTTGTTTGTCTTTATATTACAAGTTGACATTGATGATTTAGTCTTAATATTGTCTGATGGGCAATATTTATTTAAATAATTTCTTATAATTATTTTTTTAAAATTCAAATTATCTAAAATTATTAAAATAATTCACAATATTTCCAAATTAGATTAGGTTTTAAAAGTTAAACCGACAACATGTGCTTTGTTAATTATAATATATAAATAAAATAATCTCAATATTAATCAAGAATTATTTTTAGAAATTTACTATTTATATTTAAAATTTTGAAATTTATAAAAAATACTAAACAAAGAGAATATATTACTCCTTCCGGACAATAATTTTATTCTTAATGGAATGGACGTGACTTTAAAAATATATATATAATAAAAAATGTAAAATTCATTTATAAATAAAATAATTATTTTTGGAGATAATAATAAAATAAATTTTTTTTATAAAGTAAATGAAAATAATTTTTTTTTTAAATATAAATACAAGATTGGGTATAATTGTAAAAATCAGACTTGTTTACATTTGAAAACTTATGATTTAATTCATAAATAGCTAAAAACTCATGTGGGCACGTCTTTCTTTGATGACACATTAGTTAGTGTTTGATTAAGAATTTTTTTAATCGGAAGAAGAATTTTTTTAATTGAAAATATAGTAATTATAATATGGTTAAAGAGATTAAAAATATATATAATATTGTTTGTCTAAATAAGATAATATATAATTATTATATTTTATATTACTTTCTTTTCATCATATAATCATCCTCCTCAACTAAATAAATAATAAAATATATTAAGTTAATTCTTTGCTTATTTATTTATTTTTTTAGTATTATTTATTAATCAAGAATTATTTCTAAAAATTTATTTATTTTTAGTATTATTTTTTAGTTAATTCTTTTATTATTTATTTGTTAACTTAATTTATATTATTTAATAAATAAATTCTTTTATTATTTATTAAGTTAATTTATAAAAAATACTAAATAAATAAATTTAGTAACTTAATTAAAAAATGTTAAACAAATAAATAATAAAAGAATTAACTTAATAAAAAATCAAATAAATTAAAAAAATGTTAAACAAATAAATAAATAATAAAATATATTAAGTTATTTCTTTTATTATTTATTTGATTTTTTAAATCAACTAAATATTTTTCTGTAGCTTATTTGTATTATATTTTTTTAATTTTAAATTAGTATTTTTTTATAAATTTCAAAATTTTAAATATAAATAGTAAATTTTTAAAAATAATTCTTGATTAATAATGAGATTATTTTATTTATATTTTATTATTAATAAAGCACATGTTGCCGGTTTAACTTTTAAAATTTGATCTAATTTGAAAATATTCTGACTTTTTTTAACAATTTTTTATATTTTGAATTTTTAAAAAATAATTAGAAGAAATTATTTAAATAAATTTTGCCCCTCAGATATTAAGAATCAATCATCAATGTCACTTGTAATAAAAAGTCAAACAAAAAATTATATAATCATTGACCGGTTGTGCAACCTGCTATTACAGGTAATATGATTAATTTTAAAATATTTTTAATTTTATAGGACCAAAATCAAAATGAACAATTAATTGGGATCAAAATCAAATTAGTGTCAAATTATTGGGCATATAAAATTATAATCTCTTATATAAAATTAACCCAACTTTTTTTTTATTAGAACGTTGGACCGTAAGTAGGTCCTGTACATAAGTATAGTCACGTGAAGCGAGAGAAAACAAACCAATTTTTCCATCAAAATCAAGGTTATATCCTCAACTTACTATCTGAAATTGACTACAGCTGCTCTGAAGATCTGCCCCCGGCATTCGCCCACCTCTACTCCACCGGATAATCTCGCTGGCCTCCCTTTCCTATCGGATAATCTCGCCAGCCTGTTCTTGCTCACTTGATAGCTGATACCGTATGTGTTTGATCATTTGGGCTAGGGTTCATACGACGAGGTGATTCGATTCCCTGGTTCAGGCGAGAGAGATGAGTGGCGCGGTGTGAGGCGGCGAGACGTGTGGAGGAGGACTTACGAGCGACAGATCTAGACGAGCGGCGAGCGTATGCAAGGGTTCGCGACGACCCTGCTTCTTCCTCTTTCTTCGTCGACGGCGGCGGTCTGAAACACAGACCTCTTCATCGGCCAGTGGAGGCGAGGGTTCACGAGCCGCTGTTTTTCCCCCCACTTTTCCATTGAACGAAATAACTCCCAGCTTTCTCTTCACTTTGCTGCAATTCTGGGTTTGAATTATTCTATTAACTGTCGTAATTTTAATTTTTCTTCGTTTGATTGCAATTGTGAATTCGCAATTTGCTGCAATTCTAGGTCTGAATTATGACGTTGACTGTAGCAACTATTGTCACTGGCTTTGGTTTGTGCCCATGGTGAATTATAGATTTTTAGCAACTTTGAGTTATGAGCTTTAATTCAGTAGATTATTTGTATTCATGCATATCTATCCAATATATTTTGGTTTCTTGTGATTCTAGTAGTAATGTTAAGCGCATCTGACCGTGTTTGTTGTGGTGTTTATGGCGTGAAACATGGCATCTGCTTTTTCTGCATAAAAAGAGGCATGTGATTCCAGTCTAATTTGTGATCTTTTTGTGTGTTTTATGGTTCTTGTGTGATTTTTTACTTATAAAATACAAAGATTTCTTCCTAACAATATGTTGTGCTGCCATGTATCTTGTACTCTAGTGTCTCCACTCTCCATTGAATTTTTTTGTGTGGTTGTGCACAACTTCTTGAATGATAGTAAACTGTAATTGTACAAATGTAGATCTGCTGAGAAAATAGAAATTTAGTTTTTTAAGTTGATGGTTAAGTGGTAATCGCACTAGTTATCCTGTGCTGACATGTCAAGTAAATGCATGTTAAGTAGGACTATATATCCAGACTAATGTCAAGCCATTCAAAGTAAACAAAGGGTATCCTAGTATTAGTTAACATGACTTCACTTAGTTAACCTATACAGCTTAAACCAGACATCCAAAGTAAACTCAGAGTTAAAGCTGATGTCTAATTTATAGTGAAACCAAGTGTGCTGTAAGCTTTTTAATTGGAGAATTAGTTAAATCACTTTTTTTTCTTCATGTAGTGGCATATTATTCTATTTGCATCTTGATCCATGAAGTAATGGGCACTTGTGTCAGGCACTCCTGTGCCTACTCTGATCTCTGTTTGTTTTTCTCCTCCACTTCCTTTTGTGATTGGTTTATGTCAACTTAATTCTCTCTCCATTATTGACATTTATATTGCGTTACTGTAATTATGCATTGATAACCATTGACAGTTACCTGACATTGTGTGTCTTTTTAGCCTCTAGCTCTAAGTTTTGACGTTACAGTTATTTGTTTTGCCAGGAGAAATGTCGGCATATGATAATGTAGTTGTAGGGAAGCTGAAGCTTAAGGGTAAGGCTCTGGATGTCAAGGCTGGTGGGGTGAAGAAAAAGAAGAAGCAAAAGAAGCTATATGAGCAAATCTCTCGGGATATAGAAAGTAAGGCTCTCTGTGTCTTGTACATTTAAGATAACTTACTTGTTGGAAACTCGTGTAGGTCACCTAGGCTAATTCACCGGTTTCATATGATTTTCCTTGTCCAAAGGTTGTATAATTGTCGGGGGAGATAGAACCGGAGGATACTCTCTGAGTAACAGGTCTTATAGAATCCTTTTGATGCCCCAAGAATCATGTTGTTCTTGTGTATGGGCTTGATTTTGAATCTTTGCTTTGTCAACTTATAGATTTGTTGTGCTGATGCATGCATTTAAGCTCTGCCTTGGCCCTTGACCACTGCCTTGGTGTTGTGACCATAATTCACAATGATAGGACACTAGGTGGATGTTTTTATATCCTGAAAAGTAGTGCTGCGCATTTTTTCATATACAGTTTGGCATGGGCAAGAATCAAGTAAGGTTTTTAGACTTTAGCAACTAAATTTCTGTCGAGTGTATGCATGTGTGCCTGCATGTATTTGGAAACAAGTAGGTTCAAGGAGTCGTTTTCTGGCTTGCTTATAATATTTGTTCCTTGTTGACTTGATGATTCCTAGGTGAGGGCGGAGCAGAATTGTTAACAGATTCAAACAAGGAAGAGATTAGTAATGCTAACAAATCCACTGAAGATGAGAGTTCAACTAATTGGGATCATAATCTCACCCCAGCCGAAAGACGCTACATGGAAGAAAGGGAGAGAATCTATTCACAGAAGCTGGCGAAGACATCAAATAAATCACACCGAGACCGCATTGAGGATTTCAATCAGTATCTTGCAAATATGAGTGAACATTATGACATCCCTAAAGTTGGCCCTGGCTAAGCGAGTACTGGTGGCAATGTTAGACCCGTTTCGCTGCCCATGGATTGCTAATGTTTAGGTTCTTTTCATGCGTTGGAAAACTTTTTTTTGCTGCAAACTTCTTGACATTTCTCTCTTAGAAGAGTGTGACACAGTTTACTATATTAACTGGAGCTTGATCTAAATTGACTTGTGACGCTAACTACCCTAACTGAATTTAAAAGAAATCTAATGAATATGGGAAAAATTATAAAATGTTTCATAAAATTGACATTAATTACAAATGAATTCTGTGCAAAAAAAATATTATACTTTTGTGTAAGGATTAGTCTTGTATGCACCAGTTACACGGTGCAAATCAAGTTTATTTTTTAAAAGTTACACAAAATATTATTGAAAAGTTATACATGTTATTAATGAAAAGTGTATCTTTTATACTGTAATTTTTTAGTAAAAATTTGTGCAATTTTTCAATAATAAATTGTATAATTTTTTAAAAATGAACTTGAGTTGCACCATGTAACTGGTGCACAGAAGACTTATTCTTTGTGTAAATATTGTGAATTAATTTGTAAATAGTTATATTTTGGACTAATATGCAAAATAGCCATGAATAAAGTTGAATCAATGTTCTGTAAATTTATAAAGAATTGCATATTTTCTCTTTGGTTTAGCTTTGTTTTCCTGTTTGATTTTTTAATTGATTTCATTTGTATATAAATAGAGAAAAAGTAATTTTTTTACAAAAGAGTATTAATCAAATTAAGTGAATTAAATTTTGAAAATATATTTTTGTGTGTTACTAATGGAATGAGGTATAATTTAAAAATATATATACATGGAGTGAATGGTGATATGAGAAAATAAAATTGATACCGAGAGAATATTATATATAAATATAGTTTTAACCACATAATTACATTAAAAATGATCTCTACATAAAAGAAACATGGAAACAAGATACTTTTATCTAGGTAAATACTCCCTATGTCCACCAAATTATTTCTCACTTTCCTTTTTTGTTTGTCCACAAAACTTTTTCTCATTTCCTTATTTGGAAACAACCCACACTCACAATAAAATTTTGGGCCCCACAATACTCTTATTTTTCCTTTACTTTATTTATCATTTAAATATAATATTATTTTTTATTAAATCTCGTGCCTACAATAAAATGGGAAAAAGATTCATGGACGGAGGGAGTAATTGTTTCAAGGGAAATGAATTCTTTTATGTTATATATATATATATATAATTATATATATATATATATATTAAGAGTGGGTATTGTGTAAATATTACACACCATAAAAAAGACCATACATATCAATTTGACCGGATCCAATCTCACCTAGGGTTGCAAACGAATCGAATCGAATCGAATATCATAGTTTTGTATTTGTATTTGAATAATAATCGAATCGAATCGAATATTTGTAAACGAATTCGAATCATAAAAATTCGAATACGAATATCATAATTCGAATACGAATACCTAATCGAATCAAAAGTATTTGATTCATTTACAACCCTCGGGTAAGAGTTTAAAATATAGGTGTATATGATATCTAGATTATTATCTAATAAGCTTACATCTTTAAAATAATAGTAATTATAGTAGCCATAAATTTCTAATGGTCTATAATCTTAAAATAATAATAATAACAATAATAATAATAGCAATAATTATACTAACTATTAAGTCTATTATCATTATAATATTTATAAAAAAATATTTAATCGAATATTTACGAATATCGAATCGAATATCATTATTTTGTATTCGTATTTGAATAATAATCGAATCGAATCGAATATTTGTAATCGAATTCGAATCATAAAATTTCGAATACGAATATCAAAATTCGAATATGAATACAGAATCGAATCAAAATTATTTGATTCGTTTGCAACCCTAATCTCACCTGACCCGATAAACAAAATCCTAAAAAACACCTAGTAGATTGTGAAAATTCACGTAATTGCAGATTAACGCAGAGAATCTCCGTTCGGTGGCGATGCTCAATCTCGGCAGCCGACGCGGCGCTCAATCTTGATTGGACGGCTGATGGCGGTACCACGACATAAAAGTAAATCAACGACGGTGCCACACTATCGAGCGATTAAAATCACAACAGAGGTGCCACAAGGATATTCAGCAAAAACTCAATTAATAAATCCCATTCTCTCCATAAATTTTCTTCAATCAGTATACATTCTTCGAGTAGAAGAGGTCGATTTCAGATGGTTTGTCTAATTTCAGGTGCATTTGGATTTTGTACTAACAATATTATAATTCTGAAAATCTCATAAATTTCAGGTGCGATGAAGGAAGACCGCGACCAGAGGACATCAGAGTATTCAACTTGTTTGGTGAGTTCACCTGAGAGGAACTCAATTTAACTCTTTGAATACCTGCAAGTTTATTACTAAAATTTTCAGAATTATGGTATTCTAATATGTTAGCGATTGAAGGGAGTAACATACACATTATATTGTTCTAGAGCCGTTGAAAGATGAGTTTCATAGCCAAACATATACATTTTTTCCGGACAAATAATGTTCTGAATGTATTGCTTTAATCATGCTTGTTTATCGTTTTATCGATAAATAAATGTAAAAGCCACGCATCGCTTAGTTCACAAAGAGAACTAATGTTGATGATCTAATTCAACATTTGATAATGATTCAGTGTCACAAGTAGGCTTCAGATTTACATACAAAGCTGTTGAAAACTTACATCAAACCCAATCAACAGATGGAATATTTTAGATTCCAAGAAATTTATGTTTTGCCACGTGGCTCAAGCTTGGGTGGTAGATGAGGTCCCTTGACTATAGGAAAAACATCTCCAGTTGCTTGGGAGTTCACATATGCAAGTGTGGTTCCTCACATATGCAAGTTTCTTAAGAGCTCACATATGGAAAGAAACATATGCTTTTTCATAAAAGACAATCCAAAAAAAGATAAAGATAAGACCATATCAATTAGAACCTTGATAGTTCTTTCCATGCATTTTTTAAGTTGATATTATGTGTCATCTTATTTTGGAGATCACTATAAGTTATGTTGAATTTTGCGTCAGTAGATCTGCTTATTTGCTGGCCAAAAGATGATAATACCAGTTAACTTACTCCAGAAATGGACCTTTCTACAATATGTTGGGATTGTCTTAATGGCATGGCTTTGTACTATTTGGGTAGCATCTTTTTTTATTGTACAATGGGAATTTATATAGTAATATTTATGCTTAAACAATCAGTTATCAACATTAATCATTTGACCAGTTGGTATTAGTTAGCTTTTCCTTGAGGTACCAAGAAAGTGTGTACTTTATAAAGAACTTGACCAGTTGACCCTCTTTGGGGTTCTGATATTATTAGGTAAGGTATTTAAAAAGTGAAACAGAGGGTATGGTAGGAAAAAGTTCTGAGGAAAAAGTTCAGAGTTGTGATGCTTCTTTGTTAAAACTTAGGTCATTTAAAATGATTTTTTTATTAGTATCAGCTCATTGTGCTTATATATAATTGGGCTTTGCAATCATTTTTCCTATTCAATTGTTATTAAAGCTGAGATTGGTTTGCCTATTGAATTCCTGAATTGATTGTTATTGAAACTGAGATGTTTTCTCAATTAATTGTTATTGAATTCCTGAATTGATTGTAATTCTGTTGTTGCTGTTGGTACATAAAATAGCTGTGATTAGATTGAAATTGCATAGTAGCAAGTACACAAGTATTTAGATTGTTCTGGATTTTTGGTATTCAATCAGAGGCATTATTTCAAACTCAAGGTAGGCTCCACTGATTTTACCGAGGAAACCTTCCACATTTTTCATCTATGATAACTTGAACACACGATTTAATGTCTTCTGTGATGCAGCCATAGGCCGGATGCAGGCGGATGAATGGACTATGGAAGAGATTTGAGGATTTAATGTATCAGTTATTTTTTTATCCTCCAATTTGAGTAATCTTTCTTTATGGAGCATTTTGTATCAGTTTCATTCTTGTAACGGTTTCAATTTAAACTCAAAGGATCAAATAATTAACAATGCGATCAAATGATATTGAGTGAGAGTGGGATCAATAGATAGTGTCTATCTACTTTTTTTTTTCTTAATTTGTATATAATAATAAATTGTGTAGATCTATTCTGAGATTTATTTTCTTTGCCGAAAATATAATTGTATAGATCTATTTTGAGATTCATAGAGAGTTTGTTTTAATTGAGTTTCATAGGATGATGGACGATGAAGTGGAGTCATAGGAAGTCATAGGTTTCTTAAACCTTTCATATGAATGTGCAAAGTCCACTACCTACTTTTATATATGTATTTTTATATATCTAGTTCATAAACAGTATAGTGTTAGTTTGTAAACAATATAATGTAAGAGTGTAAACAGTGTAATTTAGTGCATAAATGGACTAGTGTTTGTACACATTCAGTGTGGTGATAGTTCATATACACTGTAGTGTTAATATACATACAGACTAACACATATACTGATGTGTTAGTTTATATATAGTATGGTGTTAGTTCATATATAATTTGATATTAGTTCACATACAGTGTAGTACTACTACTTCAGTATGGTTAAAGTAATACTATACAACTTGTCAACTAATAATATATTGTGTACAAAGTAATACTATATTGTGTTTCTACTAATACTACACTGCTTGTTAGTTACAGTTTAAACTAATACCACAATATATCCAAAATAATAACATACAACTTCTAGACTAATACTACAGTTTATTTAAACTAATACTATACATATTATCAGCTAATACTACAGTTTATTTAAACTAATGTTATACATATTATCAACTAATACTACAGTTATAATACAAGGTTTGTTCAAATTCTCAAATGGACCTCGAGTTGCAAGATTTGTTTGTAGACTTATACTAAAGTTTATTTCAGTATGTCCAAAGTAATGCCATACAATTTATAGACAAATACTACAGTTGATTTCAACTAATACTACATTGCTTTTGTCTGAAGTAATACTAGTGTGCTCAACTAGTACTACACTTTGTTACATCCAATTCTTCATTGCTTTTTAATTAATACTATACAACTCTTCAACAAATACTATAGGTTGGATAAAGTAATATTATAGTGTGTTTAAACTACTACTTCAGTATGGTTAGAGTAATACTATACAATTTGTCAACTAATACTATATTGTGTACAAAGTAATACTATATTGTGTTTCTACTAATACTACACTATTTGTTAGTTACAGTTTAAACTAATTCCAAAGTAATAACATACAACTTGTAGACTAATACTACATTTTATTTAAAATAATACTATACATATTATACTATAGTTGATTTCAACTAATACTATATTGCTTTTTAACTAATACTATACAACTCTTCAACAAATACTATAGTGTGAACAAAGTAATACTATAGTGTGGATAAAGTAATACTATAGTGTGTTTAAACTACTACTTCAGTATGGTTAGAGTAATACTATACAACTTGTCAACTAATACTATATTGTGTACAATGTAATACTGTATTATGTTCCTACTAATACTACACTGCTTGTTAGTTACAATTTAAACTAATACCACAATATGTCCAAAGTAATAACATACAACTTGTAGACTAATACTACAGTTTAATTAAACTAATACTATACATATTATCAACTAATACTACAATTTATTTAAACTAATACTATACACATTATCAACTAATACTACAGTTTATTTAAACTAATACTATACATATTATCAACTAATACTACAATTTATTTAAACTAATACTATATATTTTATCAACTAATAATACATTCATAATACAAGGTTTGTTCAAGATAAAAAGAATTAGCTTGCAAATGTCTCTGGTTGCTGATGTATAAGTTAGCGCAAATGCAATGTCGTTGAGTTCAATAACTGCTACTATCAGAAGTAAATGTGTAGTCTGCCCAAAATGTTTGAGCCCTTTTAGAATCAAAATAAAAATTAATTCAAAGAAATCTTATAAAATGAAATGTCCCAAACAACCATTATCAACAGAAAATTACTAGAATACTTGCAAATAATTTCCAATAAATTATAAAAAGTGAACTGCAACACATTATAAAAAGTGAAACTTGAATCGACCTAAAAATAGGAAAAATCATAAAATCAATGGAATAATATATACCCAAATTAGGGAAAATTCAAGTTCAAACCCCATTTAATTTGACAATACAAGCAAATAATATGTACTTAAATTAGGGAATAATCTGATGTACTCATTTGCAATGACAAAAAATTAGGCATACATGCCTTGCAATTAATTGGAATCAACTATGGGGAATTCTTAAATATAAGACCATTTCCTATTCAATCCAATTAATTTTATAGTAGATAGTGGAATGCTTAAAAATAAGATCAGATAATTAGCATGAAAATTGATTAAAATTTATATGCTTAACTATTTTTAATATATTTTTTACATTTATTTACATTAAATTAACTGATTGAATTTAATTGAATTTAATTTGATTGAACTGAAGGTCCCAAGAGGAAGCCCAATTGTAAGTTTTGACCAAGAGATTAGTAATGAACAGCAATTGAAGAAGAAAGTGGCAGTAAACTAAATAATAGAGAATCAACAAAAATGAAATTTTACTAGAAAACTTACAGAGGAAAGTAAAACTACAAATCACACCCCTTAACAAATCACACAACTGTAGCACTATCAAAAATCACTAGGTAAGCTAATTAATAAACAATAAAATTGGAAGAGTAAAATTATACATATTGAGACATTTTGATTCATTGGGTCATCGACCATCTGCTGAAGCTGCTCATACTTATGTTCTGGAATTAGGGCAACTTCATAATTGATTATGGCTGCTTTTCTGCAGGCAAAATGTTTGGAAACTGGAGAATCAGTGGCCATAAAGAAAGTTCTGCAGGATAAGCGGTATAAAAATTGTGAGCTGCAGTTAATGCGACTTATGAATCACTCAAACATGATTTCTCTTAAGCACTGTTTCTTTTCTACAACAACTTTTGTACAACAACTAGAGATGAGCTTTTCCTTAATTTGGTCATGGATTATATCCCGAAGACTATGTACAAAGTCCTAAAACAATGCATCCAATGATGACTTCGAAAAGATTTCAAACAATACAAACATCAAAGTGGCAGAGAGAAAGACTATGCTTTATATTTGAAACTTTTTAGAATCCCTACTTAGCTTACCTCATATTATTTTAATTTTCTTGTAACATAGCTTACAGCCATCACATTCTTCTTACTTTTTTTTTTAGTAACATTCATCTAATCAAACTATCATTACATAAATTTTTTAGTATTTCTTTTTTGAGTATGCCATTATCAAGAATATTATTCAACAATATAAACATCAAAATTACTAACAATGGATGGAAGAGATTGCAAACAATCTACCAAGAATATTAATAGGTAGGACCTCCAGATGAGTGTATTATCCAGGGAGTAACAAAAGCTTGAAAGAAAATAATTAATATGAGCCGCAGCCCCACCATTATCCAGGCCTAGAGTTGTTACTCCAGCAGCATAACAATTAAATATATATCAAAGTGGTAGAAGAGTTGTTCCACACATTATATAATCAGATTTTTTTATTGTAATAATTTTGATATATCCACCTGGCCACATAGGATACTACTTTTACAATGTACAAAAACACAATATTATTATATAAATCATATTTTCATGATAAAGAAAATCTGATATATTAAATAATTTGAGTAGTCGTAGTGATGTGTAGGTTCATCTCCAGATGAAATTAGGGCTTAGAAAAATTAGACCAACATAACAATAACAGGCCAGTGAAACATGGATTAAAGTCCTAAAACATTACACCAATTCAAATCAAAGGATGCCACTCTATATCTATCAGGTTTTGATATATCTCATTTATCTTTTCTCAAAGAAGCTTTTCATAGTTGAAATATCAAACTCAAACAAAGTTGTAAATATGTTTTAGTTATTTAGGGGACTTAGGATATATACATTCAGTGGCAGGGGTGTGCCACAGGGATATAAAACCACACAATATATTGATATGTTATTTCATCAGTAAGGCTGGTTTCCTGCTCCTAAATCACTGGAACACTTGAACTCTTCTTGTAGATTATTTGAATCAACAATCCGTAAATGCACCAATAAACCAAATTCAACAATAAAAGAGATGGAATCACAATCCGGACAGTATATTCAAATTAAATCAACAAGAATATTAGCACATATTCACTCCTTCATTGCATCTCAAAATATGCAAGTATAGTAGGTACCAAAAAATTACAATACCTTTCAAGAATGTCTCATCGATGCTGTGAATGATATACAATCGAGCAGCGGGAGAGACAAAACAGAGCAACGGTGGGAGAGACGAAATAAAGCAACAGTGGGAGAGATGAAACGGAGCAACGCCGGGAGAGACGAAATAGAGCAACGGAGGAAGAGACGAAATGGAGAAACACCGGGAGAGACGAAACAGAGCTACGCCGGGAGAGACGAAACGGCGTGCGGCAGTTTGTTGAGAGAGGAAGCAGCGTGTGGCGGACTGAGAGAGATTAGGGTTTTTCGGATTTGAAGGAGAGTGTGGTAACATTGAAATGGACTAAACGGGTAAAAATATATTATATACTGACCCGAGAAATTGACCCGTAAACCGATCCGAAATTGTTATATATGGATCCAATATTTGTGTATATCATTCATACAAAACTTTGCCATATATTAATTAAGAAGTGAGATAATTCATGTCCAACATGGCACACACCATTAAGGAGAGGATACTTGAAGTTGGATGAGGCAGATGCTTAGTAAGTGTTGGAAATCATCCTATGGCCGCCATCGGGCTCCTCACTTGAGTGAGTGACCCGAGTTCGATTTCTTTTGGGAACGAATAGGAGAGAGATATAAGATTGGCTTGGAGATATATGAGTGTATGGAGACTTGGTGAACTACCTTCTAACTACTAACCACTAACATTTACCGATAAAAAAAATCTATATATGGGTTTTCATTTGAGACAGACTCGATTCAGAGTTTTTAATAACGACAAATTATTTGGAGATTATATCAATACTGTTTTTTAATGTTTTTTCAGTGGAAATTAGTCTTTCATGTTTTGACAAAATAACCTACTCTTACAATTTAACTTAATTTTATATATGAATTTAACAAATAACCTGGCCCATCATTAGCAAGCATGAAGAAGGTAGACATCGAATTGGTAGGGTGCGCCAGGCCCGAGATGCGTGGAAGCCCAGGTGTGGGATAGTTGGCATAAGCCAATCCCATTACTTTTGTTTCATATCAATATCATGTTGAAGAAATATTTCTGAGTTGTAAAAAACGTATACAAAAAAGAAATATCGGAATATACTGCAACGAATGAACGACTGGAATTACATGAACAAACACACAGAAAAATCGAGTCAAGGAAAAATCCTTTTCCCGCAAGACGAAATACGCCCTGGCTAGTGCTCACAGGAATGCGTATCGTCCCCAAAGGTAAACCGGTTTTGACATCTCTGTGTTAGCAGCACCGCTAAACACAGAGGAAAGGCGAACTTACAAAGTATATGAACTGAACCTTCTAAATGCATAGAGGGGAAGAGAGAGACTCGATTCTATCTATTTCGTAACTCGTAACTCATAACCCTAAAATGAATACAAGACACTCATATTTATAGATACAAATGTACCACTCAATTAGGATTAATACGGTGGAATATTCCCACTATCTTAGTGGGTGGTTATGACCACTTCAAATGCGGAACCAACGGAGGCATCAAAGTCCATGAATCTGGACTACTCTGGAATATTTCAAAAGCTGATGTGGAGATAGTCTGGATCACTGACTTGGCTGATCCGACGGCTAGAATCATAGATCTTATAAGATTAATGACTTGGCAAGATCTTGATTGAATCTTATCCGATATGAAAATAATTATTTTAATTTATTTTCACCTAATATTTCTCCACATCATTATTAATTTCCTCACTTTAGGAATTAATTTCTCACTCACCGTAATTCGGTTTTGAGAATGAAAAATACCGAAACGATCTACTCCGCGAGTAGAACATATCGATTATACTTAACCTCATTGAGATTACTATTTTTTCCTCCATTAAATTGGTTAAAATTAGAGCATTTAAAAACTCTTTCAAAACCAAATTCCAACAATCCCCCACATGAGTGGAAATTTCACCTATAACAATGCATACACATAGTTCAGTTCATGTGAAACCTCATTGCTTCCGGATAAGTAGCTTGTGGCTTTGAACTTTCCGTAGTCATACACCATCGGGTACACCAGCGGCTTAGTGGACGCAGTGCCTTGAACTAGTCCTCCTTAGTGTATACCGAATCAACAGTGCAGACACAACTTAGTTTCGACTTCGTTTGTTTTCACATTTTTGTCCGTTTTGGCCATGGACACCCTTTGAATTCATAAATGTTTGGTCGAAGCGGGCCTCACTTCTCATTTATATAGGTGATCTCCATTTGAGTATATCGTCATACTTTATCTAAAAGTTTTAAAACTTAGCCTTTACCACATGTTACAGGTCTCAACACTTGATCTTGTGCTGTCAGGAATAGTCATATTTTTCAAGTGTTTTCTTGACAACCTTCACAATTTCGTTTTCTCATTGAACCAAGTTCTTGGGATCTCCAGTCATCATAGTTGGGTTACCACTGTGTTAGTTTTATTTGTGGATTTCAGACCCATTCCTTCTACTAGCCTATTCATGTTTGTGTATCATTTTAACACAACTGAATATATTTATTCCATTTTTAGGAATACTTCTAACTTGTTCAATCAACACCGATAAGCACTACTAGTGCTTCAAATTTTTTTATTTTTTATTTTTACAAGTCACCCCCACACTTCGAGATAATTTTAGGATCATTCTATCCTCACAATTTTATCTCTTTGTGTGGTGACTTTACACCAGATTGGACAAATCCAATTTTTTTGTAGGATTTACAAGAGATTGAACAAATCCCAACTTTTGTGGGATTTATTCCACTAGAAATCCATTGCCTTTTGATTTTCCATTAGCTTTAAGGTCACGCCTTAGCTAATCACCCCCCACATTCAAATATCTTCGTGGTGACATCTTATTCTTCCCCCTACATTCGAGTGTGTTTATTGTGAGAATTCATTCTCATATTTTAATTGCTCATCCATTTTATTTAATATTTTATCAAATATTAATTTGGACACAATCTCGAAACAATTTGGAAAATCAATCATTTTGAATTTACTCTTGAATTCATATTCATTTTGGTCGAAGCACCAAAATTAAATGCAATCTTCAATTTGGCCCGCATTTGCCACTTTTGACTCTTAATTAATTTTTAAATTATACGAGTCAAAAACTTTTTGAACCGAATCCAAATCACCAATTATTAATTTTGGCCTTAGCCTCCAATTTGGCTCAAAAATAATTCTCAAATAATTAAATGAGCAAATATCCTTTTGACTAAATCCAAAATACTATTTGTGCACTCATGCACAAATTTTCATCCATCTAATTTGTATTCAAATTTGTGAACAAAATTCACTTTAAATCTACCACAATTTTGATAGACCCTTTAAAAATGGCCCAAACTAAATTAATGCTTTGTTCTCAATTTGACCAACCTTAATTTACTTGATAGATGCGTCCATGCTTTTTTAAGCAAATACAACAGGCCCAATTTTAATTAGCCTTTTGAACAAAATGCCACGTCTACTTATTTCAATAATTCTCAAAAGAATTATGTCAGTCAAAACTTTGGATTAATTCCAAAAGATTATTTTTGACCGCACAAGTGTATATCAATATTAAGCCTAAGAACTTAAATATAAATTCTTTTTCACGGGCTCAAGAACTGTAGTCCAATAACCAAATTATCCATTGGCCTAAAACTCAATAAGGCCCAAAACATATAAGGCCCAAACATTATTAGGATAGCCACAGTTCAGCATTTATCGGCGGAAAAGCATGACTTGTGCGCAGCCGACGGAACCGTCACCCGCCAACGCCGGATCTGGCTTCTCGCAAGATTTCCGTTAGTGTCAATTTTTCCATCGAAGACCAGCGCTTCCGCGCTCGAAATCTCTCTTTTCCAGATTCACGTTTGAGACGTCGTGAAGTGCCTCCAACCACCACTGGTACCCGCTTGATCCCCTGCGCCTGCCGCCATCTGGAGCACAGACGGGCGACGAGAACCAGTGCCGTCGTCATCTGCGGTTACCGAGTCTCAGAGCTTCATACGCTCGCTGCCCCACGCCGAACGACTCGAGCCGCCATTCAGCGCTGCTCAGATTTGCAGTCATCTGCAGCACACACGTCACTGCACCGCCGAGGCTGCCGCCGTTCCAGGCCGCTGCCACCGTGTTGAGACGGAGGGATCTCATGCCGCCATTGAACGGCAAGAACATTCGTCGGCATCTGGGGCGGCTGAGTCCTCCCAGCACCAGCCATCGCCTGGACTTGGATTCTCTCCCCGGCACAGCCTCAGGCCTTCCGACTCGCCGCTTCCAGAGCGCACAATTCCCCTCTATCGAACCGGCCTTCCTTCCGCCGGAGCCGGTCGACGTCGTTCCCAAATTTGACTGGGAGCCCCCCAGTCTGGCCGTAATTGGACTCAATTCTGAGTCTCTGAACAGCATCCTTGGCTATTTTGTCATCCGAACAGCCGCGAATTCACAGGCCATTCGGACAGCCGTCATAAGAGGCACGATTCAACCGGCCCCGACGCCGCCTCGTCGAGAGGACGGCCGTATAGGCCCCGACTCCACTAAGCACGGTGATCTCTCACGGCTAGAGGAGACCCAGTCGCAGAGTGTTTCCTCCGACGCCAGGATCATGACGGCGCTTCTGCCACGTCTCGGCATCGCGATTTCGGTCTGCCCTACAAGAGTAAGGGCCCCGATCAAGGTCTGTGACAGCGGCGGCGATCGTCGGTGATCGCACGCGGGCCACAGCGTCGGTCTGACGGAGCGAGATGAGATCACTCTCGGATCCGTCCATCTACTCGACAATTACCGCTATCAATTGCCGTCAATTTGTTCTACCTCCTCCTATCATCACGTCTACCCGAGATGAACAACAAGTTCGGACGCAGTACTGAATCTATTGCAGAAACGACACCAATTTCCTTCTCAACCCCTAATTAGACTCAAAAGCCACGGTCTGTAATTAGGGATTTGTTTGATCCTTATTTGGATCTGTTCAAGAATGTAATTCCCTCAAATCACGATTACACACACAACACATGTGTATATGGTATTTGTACAGCAACAATGTTATCAACTGGGTAATCTCCATTTGAATTTGGAGTACCCTGAAGACCACAAATTTTCCATAAACATTGCAGTATGTTATATAGTACGTATGGTATTGTTGGAGAAATATTTCTGAGTTGTAGAAAACGTATACAAAAAAGAAATATCATAACATACTGCAACGAATGAAAGACTGGAATTACATAAACAAACATACAGAAAAACCGAGTCAAGGAAAAATCCTTTTCACCCAAGACGAAATACGCCCTGGCTAGTACTCATAGGAATGCAGGAATGCGTATCGTTCCCAAAGGTAAAACGGTTTTGACATCTCTGTGTTAGCAGCACCGCTATACGGTGGAATATTCCCACTATATTAGTGGGTGGTTATGACCGCTTCAAATGCGGAACCAACGGAGGAATCAAAGTCCATGAATCTGGACTACTCTGGAATATTTCAAAAGCTGATGTGGAGATAGTCTGGATCACTGACTTGGCTGATCCGACGGCTAGAATCAAAGATCTTATAAGATCAATGACTTGGCAAGATCTTGATTGAATCTTATCCAATATAAAAATAATTATTTTAATTTATTTTCACCTAATATTTCTCCACATCATTATTAATTTTCTCACTTTAGGAATTAATTTCTCACTCACCGTAATTCGGTTTTGAGAACGAAAAATACCTAACGATCTACTCCGCGAGTAGAACGTATCGATTATACTTAACCTCATTGAGATTACTATTTTGCGCTCCATTAAATTGGTCAAAATTAGAGCATTTAAAAACTCTTTTAAAACCAAATTCCAACATATCATACCTCGACTTATAAATTATAATAAACCACCTAACATAAAAACCATTACCCATGGTGATGAGAGAACGATATTATTTTTAAGATTTTATATATTTTAATTCTACTAATATTAATACTAAGATTTAAATTTAATCCTTTTTTCATTCCAATATTTCACATTAAGTCATTATTTACGTACAATTAGAGATGTTAAATGGGCTGCGGGCTGGCGGGCCGGCCCATTTAACCCTGTTTTTTACATGGTTAGGTTCGAGCATATGGCGGCCCGTATAAAACCGGGCCTTTTTGGCCCGGACCGGTTAGCCCACGGGCTAAACGGGCTAGCCCACCGGTTAACCAGGCTGGCCCGGTAGCCCGGTTTTTTTTTTAAATTAAATTAAATAATTAATATATAATATAAGTTAATTAAATTGGAAAGTGATTGTGGGCTGTTGAGGTGTGGGCCGTGGGCCTGTGTACTGTGGCTGTGGGCTGGCCTGATTTCTCCTCACTTGTGTTACGTAATTGTAAACTTTATTAATTATATTTTCATTAATTATTAATTACTAATTCATTATTAACTAATAACTTAACTACAGATTAAAATAGAAAATAAATAAATAAGTTAGATCTCAATTAATTCAAAACTTTTAGGGATGTGTGAACTTTAATTATTAAATCATTAGTTCTATTTTATATTAAATTTTAAATTTGTAAAATTTTTTTACCCCGAGCCCGTTAGTGGCCCGCGGACCGCTAGGGTTAGGGTTAGACCCGAGCATATAGCGGCCCGTTAAGATGAACCGCTAAGGCCTGGAACCGTTTAGGCACGGAGCCCTGTAGGTCTGGCCCTGTAGGGTTAGGGCCAGCCCGTTTAACATCTCTATACAATAATCCAGATAGTTTTAAAACAACAAATTCACAAGCAAACAAATGATGAAATGAAAAATCATTAAGATAATACCAATAAACATTACAATCAAATTATCAAACAGACAAAGGCTTTTAATTTTGTGTTTTGTGATCAACCAACAGATGAATCTTCAAAGTCTTCAACTTTGATCTTACAATGCAAACTTGAGCCCTCCGGTAAACCTAAAGGTGGATCCTTGCATGAACAGTTATCAACATTAAACAGCTCCCACTCTTTAATATTACATCTTTCAAGAGCAGACACCAATTTCCCTCTCTGCCTCTGGTCCGGGTACCCGCCGTCCGGGCTAACAAGCACTGCCCCTGTGTACGACTGCCCAGCAACTCGTGCAGCCCCGTGGTAATGGAACAAACCCCAACTCAAATCATCCGACACATCAACAATCGTCCAAAACTCGTTAGAGACTACCCCATTATCCAGCACACTGAAGTAAAACGTTCCTGGAGTCTTCCCTCTCTTTACCCGATATCTTCTCCTTCTCCACACCAACTTCCCGTCCAGCATTCTTACCTGAAAAACGGGTTCGTACCAAAAAGACCCTTTTGCCCTTCCCCTATAGAACAGCTGGTACTGGCACGGGAACTGATCGTACGCTGGGTTCTGCCCAGCTACAACGCGCCAACTCCAATCCGACTTCCCTAACCACCCCACAAAAAGATCTTCAGCCAAATCATGATCTAAATCCTCTCCTCGAAACTTCGCAATAGGGGAAACAACAGGTTTATCAGGAATCTTTGCATCTAATTCTAGGCAGTTATTCTTCTGTAATACACATAAAGAAAACTCTTCGAGTTGTGGGCTCTCATATGAGACGATGCATTGGTAATTGCACACCTGATCAACCGGACTGCATTTGTTCAAGCATTGAAGAGCTTTCCTACAGTTTTCGTCCAACAGACAGTTTAATATCTGGGGTCCACAGTTTTTTACCATGCAGTTCAACGTCGCAAACCCCTTTGCCCTCAGGTTCTTTAGTATAGGAACTGGTCGGATATAAGCGTTTATTATGACCAACAGACAGAACCTGATATCATCGGAGTTGTGCCTGTCCCATGCCTCGTAAACAGAGGTAACTACATCCTTGGATTCCTTCAGCTTCTTTGATTGAGGCAATGGTAGTTTACTGAATATGCTTCCTATTGTTGTTTGGATAAGCAATCCTCCTAATTTGTTCGTTAAACTTGGAGAGGAATCGAAGCATATGATGTTTGGGATGCCTTGGCTGTTCGTCTGAATGCATTTCATTGATTCTTGATTAGTAACAGAAACAGCCATCAAAATATTTGCTTGGCTTAATGAATCTTGAAGCTGCATTACGGTTTCATCGTTAGCTCGACACACGTCATCAGAAAATACCACCATCTCAAACTCTTCATCAACCCATTTCAATTTTTGAGCCTGGTTACACACAAAGAAATCAGTATACTGCAAAACCATGGTATGGGCTCTGAAAACGGATCTACATAAACACAAAATCATCATTGAAACAGATGACTAATCCAACAAATGCATCAACAATTTGAATGAATCAACATATTAGAGTGTTCAAAAACAAAGATTCAAGGTTTCCCAAAGATGTATTTCAGTTAATTAATAGCTATGTCAAAATTGAAGGCCGTAAACACTATACAATCCCAAAAGCCTTAATACAAGATTTTGAGATTTACACTTCTTGGCTCTCTTTTTTGAGTATATGTATGCAAAAGGGCATTAGATGAAATTAAGCAGACATAAGTATTATACTGGTGTTTAAACATCATTCCTTGATTTAGAAATATTTCTCAACAAATGGGCATGATAATAAATAAATAGTAATAATAGCGATAAAGAGAACAAAAAATAACCACAATATATTTTCCCTCCTAAATAATACTCCCCCCGTCCCAACTCTTTCTTCCTGTTTTTCCATTTCGGGAAGTTCCAACTCTTTCTTCATACCTTAAAAGGGAAATAATTTATACTAACAAAAATCAATAAAATACACTTTTTATATTATATTAATTAACTTCACACTCACATTCTCTACTTTTTTTCTTAATCCGCGTGCCCGGATCTTTTTGAAGAAAGACCGGGAAACCGAGGCAGTATAATTATCATCTTCGATCATTTCTCTATGCAGCCAGCCACTAATAACATTTTCTTTTTATTCATCTTTTTAATAATTAAAGCGAACATATTCATCATCGAAAATGAAAAACAGATTTCCATTTTTTGAGCATAGAACAAAGTGTTAGAATGGCAACTCGGAAGAAAAATTTCATTAATTTCTGCAAACGCCCAAATCCAATAGACTGATCAAGCCTTCAATTTCAATCAATCAAAACAAGAACAGAGAATTCTTCATCAGGAGTACAATTTATCTACTTACAGTGTGGAGCATGACGTCATGCCAAGGCGTGGATTTGAGATGGCTGACGCTACCTTCCCCAACTACAGCCACAATTATCACCGGGGTTTCAATCTGCGCCGCCGCCGCAGCGCCATTTTCTGACTTGTTATTCTCATTGGCCACGGCGGAGCTGCAACGACACGATGAGCGGCGGCGAAGTGGCGAGTAACCCATCGGCCACGAGAAGTGATGGGTGTTGGAGAAGAGTAGAGTTATTGGCAAGGGGCGTCGATTCAGATGAAACGCAGGGGTTTTGCGGTGGAGGACATCCGTGTAATTGTTGAGACTAGCCATATCGCATTATGATGAACAGTTTTGCAGTTGACAAATTAGTTATGTTGTTTGGAAATTGCTGGAAACTTGATTAATGTTCGAGTGAGAGGTAGAGAAGCCTCCATGATTATTCGTTTGTTTATTTCTCTACAAAATTTTCATATTTTAAAGAGTCTTATTACTAAGTCATATCCTGAAATAGTATGGGAAAATTATAAAATGGTTGGCAAAATTAATATTAATTATAAATTATTTTTGTGTAAAAAGAAATATTTCTGTGCAAATATTATGAACCAATTTATAAATATAGTGATTTTTTTGAACCTATACGTAAATCATTCAAAAATAGGAAAATTACAAAATGATTCACAAAATTAACATTAATTACAAATTGGTTCTGTGTAAAAAAAAAGTGTTTATGTGCAGAAAAATTTACTGATACATTTTTTACCATTACTAGTGAAATATAATTTTAAATACAAAATTATATAAATAATATATTATAATAGATGTTTAAATTAAGTAAAGTATAAATTTTAATAGGATTAAGTATTTCTGATATCCAAATTTTAATTTTGAAAAAATATTTCTTAATTTACCGATAAGATAAAATAAATCAATATACCTATAAATTTTATTAAATTTTTTTTTTTATCAATATACCTATAAATTTTATTAAATTTTTTTAATATAAAAGATCATATTGTATATGAGTATATTAAATTATTTAATCAATCATATAATTTTTTTATTATGTACTAAAATTCATAAAATAGTCTTATCTTGACGTAATTTAAATAATCTAAATAAAATATTTAAATTTCAATCGTATAATTAAAGTCAATAAAAAATTCCTTCTAAAATAATAAAATATATATTTAGAATTAATTTTTTTTTAAATATGCAATATATGTGTTAAATTAAATATTTTAGAAGATAAATAATTTAATATATTATGTGTTGAAAATAGATTCAAAATTAAAAATTGTTAGCATAAAGTAGAACAGTATTTTTTTTTAATAAAACTAACTCACTCTTTTTTAGTTGAGAGTGAGTCTCACTATTACACCATAAGAACCTCTACAATCGGAGGTAGAATCCCCACATGAATCCTTACTCCTACCCATAAATGAAAGAATTAGTGATTGTTAATTACATGATGTGGCATAGAAGAGAAAAATGGGAAAAAATGGAGAGTGAAAAAAGGGGGCGTGTAACTTAATTGCTATCTTTTGTGTGCATGGATTCACGTGCAAGTGGGAAAATCAAGCTACGAATTACTTTTTTTTTGGTAATTTCAATTTTAAAATAATTCATTTGACCGTTTGTTTGCAAAAAGAGTTCCACTTTCAATATTTACATGATTAATATGTATCAAATTCTGCCAATTAAAATGAAACATCTGCCAATGCTTTGATTTATTTTCAGAACAGTAATTGTAACCTGCGAATTTTCTTCACAAATATTAATAACTCTTATTAATAATGTGAAAATCGAATTACAAAGAATTATATTTAAATTGAAGAAATCAATGCGATTGTTTCGGGTCCAATCTCTATGAAATCCTCTGATTCTTCTCTTCGAGTCTTGACTTGGTCTTTGATTTGATTTGCGAGTTTCTCGGAGTTGGGTCCGATGTTGACTTTGGGGTTGGACGTTAATTCGAGGGCGTTGAGCCTTGTTTCGAATTAACGTTGCCTTTAGAAGGACTTTGTTGATTTGTCAGAGTTGACTTTGGAGTTGGACGTTAATTCGAGGGCGTTGAGCCTTATTTCGAATTAACGTTGCCTTATGGAAGGACTTTGTTGATTTGTCGGAGCTGGTCCGGAGTTGACTTTAGTGTTGGACGTTAATTCGAGGGCGTTAAGCATTGTTTCGAATTAACGTTGTCTTATGAAAGGACTTTGTTGATTTTCGGAGTTGGGTCCGAGTTTGATGTTGAAGTTGATATTAATTTGAGGGCGTTAAGCCTTATTTTAAATTAATATTGCCTTGTTGGAAGGACTTTGTTGAGTGTTCACCTTTGGACTTCCTATGTTGGTGTCGTTGTAGATGAGCAATGTTGATTGTCGTTGAGGACTTGTGGATGATCGTTGATTGGAGGGGCTTGGCGCCGTATTTCTTGAATCAAATGTCGTTGTTGATGAAGAATGCCGACCGGAGGCTTCGCACCATTATCCCGGATCAAAACGCCTTTGTTGATGAAGAACACTCTTGAAGCTGCGATGAACGCCTTTGAATCTTCAAGGATGCTCGAGGTCTTGGATCTTCCGAGTTTCTCTTCCTCTTCAAGCTTTGATGCACTTGACTTGTTGAGTTGTTGTTGTCATTGTTGAAGACTTGTGGATGGTCGTTGATTGGAGGGGTTTTGCACCGTATTTCTCGAATCGAACACCGATATTGACGAAGAACATCGACCGGAGGCTTCGTAGCGTGATCCCGGATCAAAATGTCTTTGTTGATGAAGAACTCAAAGAACGCTCTTGAAGCCGCGAAGAACTCCTTTAAATCTTCAAGGATGCTCGAAGTCTTGGACCTTGATGATTCTTCCCAAGCTTTGATCTTCTTGACTTCTCGTTGTGAATTGTTGTGAATGAAATGACTAGAATGAGACCCTATTTATAGGTGTAGAATTCTAGATTTGTAGGCCAGATTTGATGGGCTGGAAGATATGATTTGAGAATATTCCCAAAATATCTTAGATTTGATAATCATCAATGATATTTGTGAAGATTTGATTTCTTGGGCTTTTTAAAGATCGGGCTTGATGACTTTAAATATCCAGAAGAATTAATTGGACTTTAGAGGCCCAATTTGAATTTATTAGGCTTTTAAGGCACAATTGAATTTATTAATTAGGAATTAAATTCATTCAAATTCTCATTAATAAATTATTTTAACATGTAATTTCTACATGTTATTTTTTTATTTCGGCAATTAATTTTAATTGCCTACAGTAATATATTTGTTCATATATAACAGTAATATTAACGTCTTTATTTTTACACTATTTCTTCCTCTATAAATAGATACCATAAGTATAAAATTTTTATCTCAATCAAATTTCTATCTTTTATTTGTAATATGCTCAATTGAAATGGATAAAAATAATTGTGGGATTTTTTACAATTCTAAAAGTTCTGAAGAAAATTCATCTTCTCAAAACCCCAATATTCATCCACAAAATTTTGATGCTCGTCCTCAAAATTCCAACATTCATCCACAAAATTTTCCCAACCATCCAAAATTTTCCAACTATTCAAATTTCAAAATTCTCCCAATTAACTTGGATTTACCGATGAATCCTACCGGATTTTCAGCTTTTTTGGTTCATTCCATGTCTCCCCCTCATTCATTCGGAATATCTTCTTCAAACTCATCGAGAATGAACAACACCGATGGAGGGAGTAGTGACAAGGAGTGTGGGATACCGTCTTCTGGTTCAACTCAATTTTCTCCTCTAGGAGTAGGTGGCATTAATATTGGCAGTGCGTCAGAATACGATGAGAAGTTTTCAACATGATACACTGATGAAGAATTAGAATTGCTAAATAAATGTTGGATCAATGTTAGCCAAGATTCAGTGATCGAAAATGATCAGAGATAGAGCAAATATGACAGAGGATTGCATCGGAGTATAACGACACTCATCCGAAAAATAGGCCAAAGAGATCGGTGGCAATATTAAAATCAAAGTATATTATGACATTCAGAAAAAAAAACAATTCGCTGCAATTTATAATCAACAGTTGGACGTGTGAAAGAGTGGGTGTAGTGATGCAGATATTTACAAAAAGGAACAAAAAATGTATAGAGAAGGGTGTGCTAAGAACGTATTTAAACTTCGCAATTGTTGGCTACGTCTGAAGAGATATCCTAAATTCAAAAAATGTGATGTTGATGTTCGTCCAATAAAGATGATGAAGACCAATGAGATTGGAGAAAACTGCTCTTGTAATCTAGATACAAGTGGAAACGAGGATGCCAGTGCACATCGTACTCGTCCAATTGGACAAAAAGCCGCAAAGAGAAAAGCTAAGTGAAAGACCAACCTTGAAGATGCTGAGAAGTTGAACAGAGGTCGAATGAAATCGAAGAAACAACAATTGAATTGACAAAGAAAAACACAAGTGCTTTGGAAAGATTGACAAAAAAAGGTGAGTGGAAAGTCCTCATGAAAGACACCACCAACATGACACCAGAAGCACTTGAGGCGCATAACTTCTATTGTGATGAAATCAAGATGAAGTGGGGAATTCCAAGAAGACAGTAGTTTATGTTTACTTATTTATTACTTGTATTTGCTATTTCATAGTTTGTTTATTATTTTTATCCACTTTCACAGTTTTATTTATTAATCTATGTAATTTTCTGATGTTACTTAATATAATATAATTTTAGATATGTAAGTTTTAAATATAGTTGTTGCAAAAAACTAGTCATTCAAAAAATGAGCCATTTTAAAAACTAGCCGTTGAAAATTAATTGTTGACAAAATGGCCATTTAAAAAACTAGTCGTTGGAAATTAGCCATTTTAAAAACTAGTCGTTGGAAACTAGCCGTTTTAAAAACTAGTCGTTGGAAATACTACTATAAATATGATAGTTAACTTCTTATTTCTTTATTACACAAGTTTCATAATTCTCATAATATTTTCAACCTTATAAAACATGTCTTCATCTTATAACCATTCAAGTATAAGTGAGAGTGATGATGATGAGCTAAATGAGCTACTTAATCAATCACCGATGGAGCAATTGGTGTGCGATGTACAAGAGCAACGAAGGTTTCTTAATGAGATGTTGAGTGCTTCTTCCAACACTCCTAAGAAGAGAAAGTACATCAATCGAGACCGTGAGGGTGCACACACTCGCCTAGTGAACGACTACTTTGCTGAAAATTCAGCATATGGAAATAATATCTTCCAACAACATTTTCGAATGGATAAACACTTATT
Source organism: Prunella vulgaris (assembly GCA_026898435.1). Taxonomy (NCBI): domain Eukaryota; kingdom Viridiplantae; phylum Streptophyta; class Magnoliopsida; order Lamiales; family Lamiaceae; genus Prunella; species Prunella vulgaris. The sequence goes on from JAPKLY010000664.1 coordinate 112,301, forward strand.
TCTTCGTATTATAGGAGCATTAGAATCTCACGATCTATATTTTTAGTGGAGAGTCAATGTAATCGGACGAAAAGGTTTCTCACCACTATAGAAGTGTGCGGTAGCAATTCGTTAGTTGGCATATGGAGGTCCTACTGATCATTATGATGAATACTTGCGGGTTGCTGAAACAACAACCATTGACTGCTTGTTTAAATTTTGTCAATGTGTGATTGACGTATTTGATCTGCACTACTTAAGGGCCCTACTGCTGCTGACATCCAACGCTTGTATTGAATGCATGAGCAGAGATAAGGCTTTCCCGGGATGTTGAGGAGTCTTGAATGCATGCATTGGGAATGAAAAAAATTATTCGGTGGCTTGGAAAGGTCAATACACTCGAGGTGATCATGGAGTCCCAATAATTATACTTGAAGCGGTAGCATCACAACACTTGTGGATTTGGCACGCTTATTTTTGAGTTGCGAGATCAAGTAATGATATCAATATTCTTAATCAATCTCCTTTACACAATGATGTTGTATTTGATTGTGCTCCAAATATGCATTTTATCGTAAATGATCGGCAATATACACAAGGATATGTACCTAACATATGAGATCTATCCGGAATGGCCAACCTTTGTCAAGAGCTTTCAATGTCCTCATGATCCGGAAAAAAAATTATGTTCAAGAAAATGCAGGAGGTTGCCAGGAAAGATGTTGAACGAGCACTTGGGGTGCTTCAGTCTCGTTGGGGAATGATCAGATGTGCAGGCCATTTTTGGTACAAAAATAATTTAAAAGAAATCATGATTGGTTGCATTATTTTACATAATATGATAGTCGAGCATGAAGATAATTCAATGATAGATTGGTCGGATGAAACTAATACGAGCAACATCAATAACGTCAACAATCCATCTATAACTCATGGATCTACCGAAGAATTCAATCGCTACCTCAAAAGCAAGAGCCGAACTTCGTGATAAACGCAAATATCAACAACTCCAAATGGACTTGATTGAACACATATGGGCACGGCACGAAGAAAACTAGCAAATTTATTTTAAAGAGTGAAAATTTAATTATTATTTTAAATTATTGTTTTGATTTATTATTGTTTTTTTCTTACTCCATGATTTCATTTATGTTCAAAATAATTGAATTTTTTATGTAGTGCTTCTCGATTGTACTGTTTAAATAAAATTTTAATAATATATATTTTAAATATATTATGTTATAATTTTTTATTATTATATTATTGATTTATTACATCTAGGGCCCCATAAATTTCCGAAACCACAAATAGAGGCTTTCACTATTCAAAACCACAGAGAGGGGCGAAAATCTTACATTCGGGGGCAAAAAGATAGTGCAATTACATATCTGCTTTTTATGACAAAAAGCATTCTCCTTTTGTACTTGTCTCATAAAGTTATCTAAAAGCCTACTCTATTTTATAACGTAGGAGGACAATTTTTCTCCATCCCTACAGACTCTATTGTGTAGTCAAGAGTAGCTTATTTATTACAAGTTCCATTTTTCTCCATTCCTACAGTGAAAGCTTTTCTATAGGCAAGAGTAGCTTTCTCCTTCACGTTTCCTTTCTCATAGCGAGTCTCAAGCTAAGGATGAGAATTCAAAATTCAAATCTTACACGTACCACACGAACACCGTACGTTTCTATCCCCAGACCGAAAAGGGAAGTCTAGGAATTCAAAATTCAAATCTTACACGAACAAATCGATCACCGTCTGCCCATTATCTTATGTTCATATCAAAAGTATCATTTTTACTCTCAGTTTACTGTCATGGAGATTATACTAACAATAGTATTTAATGGCGAGTGCAGGGCTTTCGACATTAACCTATGTTCAACGTTTGCTGCTTTCTTAAACAATTTGCATCGGTTCAATTTAAGTATAGTTATTCTGTCGGTTCAATTTCTAATTGTGTTATAGATTCTGAGTATGATTATTCCATTATGGTATCAATTTGCAAGTTTACTTCTCAAAAGATTGTATCTGTTGATGTTTCTCCAATCAAATCCCAAATTTTGTCTAACAGCCCCAGTGATCCAATTTTTGAAATGAATTCAGTAACGTGTGATTCTCTTACAGCTCATATGGTTTATCCGAATAAGTTAGTGGATGTGAATTTAGACCAACCTAATTACTCAGTCCCCTGTTCATTAGCTAACAAGAAATACAACAGTCTAAGTTGCCATTTAGGAGTGTCAAGTCTGTTCCTTGCTTACTAACTAATGTTAAATATCCGTCTGATCAAATTGATTATCCCTCTTATGATATAGCTCCTATTGTTAATAGGAAACCACTTTTGTCTGATTTGTGGCATGACGTGTTTGAAGATGGTATTGGTTGTATATTTAAGGAAGGTGCGAATGGTTTTAGGGAAGCTCTGATAAAGCATTCAGTAATGCTAGGTTACAATTTCAGTTATATCAAGAACAAACCAGGATACATCCATGTAGTTTGTATTGCCAAATTATCTACAAATTGTGAGTGGTATATTAAAGCAAGGTGTATAAAAGTTAGTCTGTATTTTGAGATATACAAAGATGTTTTCTCACATAGCTGCTTAGGCAAGATTAACTTGTCAAAGAAGAACCGATTTGGTCCTAAAGTTATAGCTCAATTGATCGAGGACGAATTAAAAGCGAATAACGAGTTAGGTGGATGTAGAATTGTAAATATTATGAGGACCAACTATGGCGTAGATATACCGTATTACAAAGATTGGCGATCTGTTGAGGGTGCTAGAGAACATGTGTTTGGAAACTATGGTACTTCTTATCACAGTCTTCGTTGGTATCAAACGATTGTTCTTCGAACAAATCTAGGTATACCTATGCCATAGTACTGCTCTTTTGGGTTGTAAATAGGTATGGGTGTGGATGACCCATCATACCAACTGTCCATTATTTACTGATAGTTATTGATATTCTTCTTTTATTCCTGTATTATATAGGTAGCATATTTGATCTGGAGGTAAATTCATCAAACTGTTGTTTTAAACGTGTATTTGTTGCATTCAAAGCATGTTTGGATGGGTTCAAACATTGTTGTCCAATGATGTTCCTGGACAGTACATTCCTTCATGGACGTGGTAAAGGTATCCTTCTTACAACAACAACAAAGGATGGCAATAATGGTGATCATCTATTTACATGATAAACGTAGATTGGTATTAACACAATTAGAATTCTATAATAATGAACATCCTTTCTCCAGTGATCATTTCAGGTCTTTTTCCAGTTGCTTTTGCAGTTGTTTCATCTGAGAACACATTCAATTGGGTATGGTTTCTAGAAAAACTAAAACTGAACTACACACATGAAATGGAGATCATTTACATTTCAGATCGTAATTGTGGCCTAATGTCTGCATTCCCAAAGGTTTTTGATGAACCTAGGCATTATTTCTGCCTCTTTCACCTTATGTGTAATCTAAGGGGTAGATTTTCCAGCACTGATTGTGTCACGAACAAGTATAAAATTGTATAATTGTTCTGGAAATGTGCTTATGCACCAAATATTCGTATTTTCAATCAGAAGATGCAGCTTTTGAAAGAAGCTGTTGGTAGAAAAGTGGAAGATTGGTTATCTCAATGTCCTTTTGAAAAGTGGGCAGTCGCTCACTCACCGAACATCACAAGATATGGTGAGATGACATCCAATGCTACAAAATCCTTTAATGCATGGCTTAAAGAAGCATGTGGCTTGCCTATAACTCAAATGATTGATCACATACGTCAAGGTAAATTTCTTTTAGAAAACATATATTTCCCTTTAATCAAAGTAAATTTTGATTTCCATTTGTCTGTGCTCGTGTAGAATTATCTAGGTGGAACTTGGAAAGAAGAGCTGAAAGCAGTGAATGTATATCCCTTCTATGTCCAATCAACCATTCTTTGTGGGCATTTGAAACTGAAATGTCACGTTCATGGACTGCTCATCAGCGTAGCAATGGTAAGTACGAAGTAAAATCTTCATCCTCAGTTGTGGTTGATCTCAATCAAATAACATGTTCATGCGGTGGATGGCAGAATCATGATTTCCCATGCTCCCATGCTACTCTTTCTATTATAAAGCAAGGAGGATCACTGGAACTCTATGTGGATCATTTTTATTCAACAAGATCTTATCTCAAATGTTACAGCTATGATATTTGCCCAATTCCCGAGATAGAAAAATTTGAATATGTTCAAGGATCTACAGCAAATGATATCCTTCCTCCAATTTTGAAAAAACCTCCCGATCGACCGAAGAAGAACCGAATAAAGTCATATGGAGAGATTCCAAAGTCATTAAAAAGAAGACCAAGGCAGTAGCTGTAGTGTTATTGTTGTAATTTTTTTTATTTGGTTTTGTATTTGGTTATATGTCCAGATGTTGTCAGCATTTTCGTATATCAGTAATCATGTGATGATAAGAAACAGAACGTTTGTAAAATTTAAGCCACAGGGATTTGATTTTGTATCTATATCTGGATTACCTAGACTACGATTTTAGTAATATTAATCAGATTTTTTTGTTCGATTTCATTGTAAGATATACCCCTTTTTTTTTATCTATTTTGTTAGTAGATGTGGTATCCAAATAAACCATAAACTGTATTTTTACAGACTGTTTGAATCGCATATTAAAAGGCAATGTACAAACTTTGGTATAGATACCTTGTAAATTCATTGTAATTCATCTCCTTTTTTCATCTATTATTGGTAGCCAGTTGTATCCAAATAAAATAAAAAAATGTAATGTACATGCTGTGTAGAAATAGAGGTCTGTGTAGATGACTTTTAGATGTGCAGTTATGTGATAAGTACTTTTATTAAGATTAAAGTATTGTACAATGATACATTAATAACCTCACGGGGTGATACAATACTATAGTAGAAATTGCTATACTAATAGCAAAAAAAAAAAAAAAAAAACAGCCCCTGTTTTCTCCTGGGAATGTACATATGCAGGTGGTCGATTTATATACCACATTGGCGCCAAAATACAATGATATTGTAATTACAATTAACTAATTGTGTCTTTCAGCAACAAGAACAAAAATATCCCTACGAATACAGTTAATAGATTTGCCAGAAACAAATTTTTACAGTTATTATGTATTTCTTCTCCTCGTACTCAGATCGAACATCCGTAATCTCCCTTTTTATAATCTGTTCTTCACCTTCACCTATTGCTTCTTCCCACTGAGGGACACACCAGTGTGAGAAACCATGTTCTTCACAACTGTAATCCAGACGTCCTGGGTTCCTCGTAGTCTCGCTAACTCTAATCCAAGTTCGTCGATAACACTTCCAGCAACATGAATTTATGTATCATGGATATGAAGTATGACATGTTTGCTGCATTGAAGAAGACATTATTCAATTTTAAGGTTTTTTTGGACAATACACAAAGATAGGATTTTGAAACTTATAAATGAGTGTGATGTCCAATAATTTTATTCGGCAACAAGTTAATGTTTGAATCTAAGCCCAACAAATATTAAATACTGACCTAATTGTTATTATGGTAAACCCTGTTTCAGTACTAAGCGGAAAAAAATATCTGTATTTTGTAACAGATAATATCACTTAAAGTTGGCCCAAGTCACCATACTTCAGCTGCTAGTCCCAATACTATATGGTTGTACAATTAAAACCCCAATACTACATTATATTAAATGTATAGTATTGTATCTTCTATCGTATTATATAGATTAATTTTCAGATACAATACTTTACTTATTTTTTCAATACTATTTATTATATGTTGGTCAAATGGGATGTACACAACACGAGGACCAAATTTCTTATATGAAGTGGGGTGCTATATGATTATCTGAGATTTGACAACATTTTTTATAGTTGACTATGATCCTATTTTTTCGAGCTGAAATTGTTATATTTATCCAAAAAATGTTGTTAGCAAAATTAAACCATAATTTTAAATGAACCCATTTATAATTATCTAAATATGTATTTATGATATTGTTTGAGATTGTTTGCTATTAGTATATTCTGAGATTGTCTGAACCCATTTTAAGTATGAAAAAAAATGTTGTTTGTATGAAATTGTACCAGATTGCCTCGATATTTAATTATTATTTACAGCAAATAAATCATATTTTATTAAATTTATTCTCATAGCTTCTGGATAAATTTTTCATAAATTACTATTTTTATCCTGCATCAATAATCAAATTGATTACAAAATACTAGAATTATTGAACAAAATAATATGCCACGTGGATTAGAGTGGTAGGAATAACTTGAAGTGCAACTGTTTAAATATGGTTGACCCCAAGTAAGAAATGCAACCATTCACGGATATACACGTTAGATCATCTTCTTCATTTTAATTTCTCTGTAATTCTCCCGTGTTAGAATGTCAAATGGTGCCTTAGGGATATACACATTTTCAAGGAAAACAGTCTCATCAAACAATATATATCTGATCTTAGGGCGATCCTATCGCATTTAAAGCTCACAACTAAGAAACCCTGAACTTAAAAATATCTTCTTCTCTCTTCTCTCTCTGCAACATCAATGGCGAGACGCAATAATCCTCATCCATCCATCTTTCTCGGCGAAACTACATTCCCTGATGAAATCATGATGGACATTCTTGCTAGGGTACCACCCAAACCTCTCACCAGAATGAAAATGGTGTCCCACTCGTGGGAGAATCTCATCTCTGATCGTCATTTCATAGGTGTACAACACCTCGAAATGATGAACGCTCAAAATAGGTGGGGGTTTGCGCTGTAGTCTCACATGGGTTTCTACCTATTGTGCTACGAACCCAACTCTGTCGATGAGGAAGGCAACCGGAGAAATATCCTTGAAGGAGATCCGGAGGTAAGCTGTATTGCAAGTGCAAACGCTTTTATTCTGTGCGCTGATATTGCTGATCACTTTTGGGTGAGACACCCTACCTTTAACAAGGTTTTCGAGATCCCTACTCCCAAGATCATCTGGCCTCAGGAGTGCGACTTTGCCACTGCCTATTTCGGTCTTGGTTATGTGCCTGTGACACAAGAGTACAAGGTGCTTAGGGCTTTGATTTTCAGCACCGTTGTGAATGTGTCTGATGTCAAGGTTTATTCCTCCATTTCTAAAACTTGGACTGATTTGGGAATGTTTCCCTTTGATTACCCAGTGTGGGCTCCGGGTGTATGGGTTGGATGCTGCATCAACTGGCAGATCTCCCATGGATTTCACACCCAATCCATTGCTTCATTCAACTGCAGGGACAACAGCTGGAGGCTTATTTCCTCGCCAGAAGAAAGGAATCCCGTTCGGAGGTACGGAGAGCTAGCTGCTGTAGATAACAACAAGTTGGTCATCAATAACAGTCTTTGTCACGGCTTTGATGAGTTTGAAGTCTGGATTCTGGAAAACTACAATGATGATTCTTCCTTGAAGAAGATTGATTTCGAGCCTGACTATCCCCAGGGTGAAAACGAACTCATTCTTGGCATTCAGCCCTTAAATCTGTTGAGGCCCGAAAGGAACGTGATGTTGCTTTGCATTGAGCCTGCAGGTCGATTTGTTGAGTACAACCTTGAAAGCAAGGTCTACACAATGGTTCATACCCCCATTTTTTAGGAAGAATGTTGTTTTGTTTTCCTGTTTGTTTAGAACTTGCTGCCACCGGTTTAACTCTATATTTGTGCTTTTCGTATTTTATTCTGTTTGTGATATGTAGTATATATATGTTGTAAGTGTTTAGTTAATAATATCATGGGGCATGAAAAGTCTGTAACAATGTGTTTTTGCTGGGTTTGTTTTGGTCGTTTGATTCTCCTGTTAGTAGTATGTTTCTGAGACAGAGGATAGAAGCATTTAAGATGACAATGATTGGGTTTTTTATGGATGTGTTGAATGTATTCTATTTATGGATTTCCTGGCGAAGTATGTAGGAACTATGGCTACGGAAGTATGGTTGTAACTGCTGGGTGTAACTAAATCTACCATTAATGCCCAGGGTGGTATTAAATGTTCCAATTAATGTTATGTATATTTTGCAAATTGTCATTTATTACATGTTGTTCTTTATTTTGTAGTTACCTTATTTGTTATTATGGGGACGATAGGTGGTCTGCATTAAACTTAGATCCTTGCAACTGCTTTTTGGAATATTCTGATGCTGACTGGTGTTGGTCACATATGTTACATATCGTGCCTCACGTGCATGTTTTTTGTCAGTTATGTATCACAGATAGTCATAAAAGTATTGTATTAACTCGGAATAATATGTAAGATATGCAAAAGTATTGAGCTTAGACATTGTCTATAGTACAAAAGGTTTACTAGGCACATGTCATTGTACTGTAACTTTTTAAGCTAGATACCTGTTTCACCCACAGTACACCCTAGACATTTTCAGAATATCCCATTCAGCATTGTTTGCATTATAATTAAAGTACATTATAATATAACCTATGTTAAATATCAGTATTCTTAAAAAAAAACCCAGAAATTAGTATTGGCATATTAATTAGATGATTTTGATAATTTTCTTTGTCATAAGGATATGTGCCCATTTTTTTAGTGTATACGTACCAGTGTAATTTGTGGGTGATATAGCAATAATATACTCTATATCATGCTAATAACCATTTATAGTACATTTGTCATATAAGTATTCTCTCCATCCAATATGCTACCTGGAAGAACATTTGATAGCAAATATAAACTATAGGATGATAAAATAATTAATGCAATATTAAATTGTATCAGGAATACCTTTGGTCGGTGGAGTTTAATATTAAAACCAGATTTCATTCAATAATGCTACTGTTACAATTCTATTTTTCCTTGCGCCATCAACATTACATATAAAAATGTTTCGACATTAAAGCAAGCACAAATGCCCAACACATATCGGTCAATTGAGTAAGTGGAATGATAAAAACTTCATCAGATGTTGCCATCAAACACAATGAAGCAAAAAATACAAATTCTCCCATCATAATTCAATTCTTGTTAGACAAATTCCACTCAATTAATCATTCTCTCAAAAACCAATTCACCATCCACTCACGATAATCTCCAGACGCAACAGCTGTAAAAACCTTTCTTACAGAAACAGTTTTGTTAATTTCATTCTCCATGTTATAACAAACAATAACCCCACAATGATGTGGGTTCTTGCTGCATACATGAGCAGGAATTTGGTGGATTCTGTAGGTAATTAACCTGCAATTCTTTCTTGAAATCAGCAGACTTGGTAGCACACAATTTCACTAGCTTGTTTACATAATCTACATGTGATAACAATTTTACGTGCTAATAGGGTCAGTTATCAATTTGATCCTATATTCGATATACGAATCGAAAATAGTTAATTGTTTTTTTGCATACTAACCACAATCTTGGACCGTTCCAAGTGAACGTCTTTTGAACGATTGCTGCGTGGTGCATTTGAGTTGAAGAAACTCCAGGTGCTGTTTTTCAAGTCCAACTTCAACAAAGTCCAGTGGTCACCAAGACTAACATTTGATGAGCCATATTCTCTAGTCAGTAGTGGAAACAACAGTACAGCTATAGGTGAAATTGTCTCAATACGTTGATTAACCAATGCAATCAAGCTTTTGCTGCTTCCACTCTTGTTAGCAGCAATAAGTTCCTACATAACAAAATATACAATCTCAATTAAAAAAATAATATGTTTATTAGACCCAAGTCTCATAATTACGGTTTTCTACATTTACCCAGCATGAAGATGAAAATATGTGCACATCACTGATTTTGATCTGCTCAGCGTATTTGTACTGCAACATTTTCCCCCATGAATCAATTACCTACAAACAGGATGCAAATAGTAAGACATGACTGTTTTGTATTACAAAGCTTCAAATGACACTATAAAAAGAATTGTTATATATAATCAATTATTTTATACCCCTGTGGAAAGCCTCTCATGGTGCAATATGGCTATTATATCCCTCAAATAGACTATTGTCATTGCGTCTGGTGAACTCCATGCCATAGACCTACAATTTATTCAATTGGTATTACTTAAAAGGGACACTCTCAATGCAATCTGAGTACTGAATCAACAAATAGTAGTATGTTTAAAACTGAAAAATAAAATTATAAGTAATACAACTTACTCTTCCCCACCTTCCTTCCAGCATTCATCAATAACCTTTTTTAACTCTCTTTTTACCTTCCTTACCGCAGCATATGATTCGTCCCACCTAAACGACTTTGTACTTGCTCTACACTCATGGGCAGGGACTAATTCACCTGTTCCCAGTTGTGGACTCACCTCTATTGGTCTTCTGTCTGAATTTCTTGTGCGAGCTTTAACATTTCGTGCAATAGTGCCTGGAGTTGGTGCCTTCTTTGCAATTTGTCCTCCATTTTTTGTGATTCTATGTTTGTGTCATCATCTTTGTAACTGTCCACATCTTGCATTAGTGTAATTGTGACATGCAAATCTGTGTTCTCAGACAAAAGCTTCTTATTAGCACTTTTAGTAATCTCCCTCTCTGCAATAACATCAATATGCTCAAGTGATCTGGTATCCTCAAGCAACTGTGTGACAGTTGGATGTGTTAATTGATTCAAGTTATCTTCAGCCTCTTTCAATTCAACCCTTAAGCTGCTTGCTTCAGTCCTCAACTTTTCCAACTCAGCATCCTTTTTCAGAAAGGGTTTTTTCGTAAGAAGCACATACCTCAGCTAGTTCACCTTGGATTTTACAAATTTCACCTTGTAGGGTTCCTAACTCAGCATCTTTCGAAGCCATCTTCTCATCAAATACAGTTTTTTCTTTCAGCCAATCATTTTCCCTCTGCTTTATAATGTCTTTCTGTTGACCAATGTCAAATTCCAGCTTCGAAAATTGTTCCCTCAAATATGTAATTATTCCTCCGTCAACCTGATCCGTCACTACCCCTATGTCTGATTTTGATATATCTGCAACCACTGGCATCACTTTCTCCTGTGCATCAACGCTTGTCCCGATTTCGTTTCTCAACCCCAAACTAAACTTTGTATATCCTCCATTGTTAATTGGATCACAGACCACTTCATCTGTAAATGATGTTTCAATATCAACACCCTTCAATTCTTTACTTAACAAGGGTTCTTTCTCTCTTTCAGCAACCTCATTTCTTTCCTCCTTTGAAAGAATAGATGCACCACCTACAACAACATTCTCCTTACCATTTAGATTCTCTTCTTGCTGCCCCTCAGTTGGCCTTGTACAAATTGGAACTGTAGGATACACCGTTGCATCTGAATCTGAAACATATGTAGATGGTGCATCTTCACGTCTTCCCCTACCAGGACTTTGGCTATTTGCAGACACCACTCTTCCCACATTTTTTGAGCTTCCGCTTTCCCAAGCTTGCTGCAAATCTCGAAGATTGTCCTTTTCACATGATGTTAGTTTCAATACTAATCTGTAGATCTGTAGTAACCAATCCATGAGTCAAATAGTTTATACAGTACAAACATGGATACATTAATATTATATAAAAACTACAGTTTCAGTTTTGAATGAGTTAGTCTATTTTTCTTACGTCATCCTGCTTCAGTTTTACCAAGGTTCTCCTTTTAGGGGCTACATTTAGACCTGATAAATCACACTTGAATGCTCTTGGGAATAACCCAGGGTATGTTTGCTCGATAATGTTTGTATGTTCAAGTAGCCAGAACTAACAAATATATGATTTAGAAATTAAATAATTGTCACTTTTGTTTTAAAAAATGATATATCAAATCTTAACACATGAATTGCAGAAATACTTACAGGTAGTATAATTGCACAACCTGCAATTTTCAGATTCTTTGAACATCTCAATTGCCCAGTCAACATTTCCACCACCACATTACACAAATCAAAACTCCTGATCTCTTCCACATTTTCCAAAAAGACCGAATAATGCCATGGTATAGATGAATTCCTCCCAGGAGTAAGGACCGTTGTCATTAAATATAAATGCACTAATCTAGCTACATTAAGACAACTAGTATGGCCACTCTGATTCAAGACTTCCTCTAGCTTGATAAAGATATTTCTTTTAAAAAGATAGTATTTACCATTGCATGTTTGTTGTTCCCTTTCAAATCTAACTGCCCATGGTGGCATAGTATACTCAGCTTGTTTTAGTGGTATTTGTCTATTTCCACATATAATCCCCATTATAAGCTGAACATCTCTGCTAGTAATTTTTAGTCTCTCCCCACCCATTACAAAGGTTCCAGAAGTCTGATCAAACCTGCACATTATTCGTTTTATATCTTCCTCATACTTTTGCCACATGAATCTGTATACTTCAAAATTTACCTTTCGAATAGCATTGAACAGAAGCAAAAAAGGCATCTTTTTTATTTCTTTTATATGAACATCCTTAAATTTGAGGCTTTGGATCTCCCGTGTTGTTGCCACTAATGTACTTCTGAAATAATTCACTCCAGCCTCCAATTAAACGGATCTCCCTATATGCATTATATATTTTTTTAAGATAAGTAGTTAGACCACTGGAACTGTAGTTCAGTTATGTGGACAATTAAACGGAGTTCAAAGATGTGGGTTACCAAAACAATTTTTAATTCCAGGTTCATTATCACTTGTATCTGTTGTCGATGCCCCCAAGATGTCTTCCAATCCTCCATCCTCATTACATTCTCCATGTCCTAACAATTTGCACACATCAATACAATACAATACAATACAAATAGTTATTTAGATATCTGAATATAATATATTTTATAATGTAATCCAGCCAGAATGTCTGTTTTGTTTTATCTGTATGTTGTATAATTATTCTTCCGAAATAATACCTTGGTTGTATGTGCAGTGCTTGTTAGGTTGTTTCCTTCTAGTTCCCTTTGGTCTTCTACGTTGAGCTCTACTTTCAGAATCTTTAAAAGTTAAATCAATATCAACATAACTAGTTTTGTACTTCAATTACAGTTCCAATTGTAGGCAGAATTTAGATTTAAAAATCTAACCTGAATCATCAATAAAACCCTCATCTTCAATCATCTCTCTTTTGCCTACATAGTGAAATATATGTAAGATATATGATAGAATTGTCAAAAACCCACATTCATAATTACCTCTAGCTCTTCCTGCATTCCTACTCGACAAGCGTGTATTCGTTGAAGTTGAAGTAGCTGCACAATTGCCAGATGATGTATTAAAATGCTGCTCATTATCTAGATAAGGTATTTCTCATGTAATGGATAAAGGAAAGTAATTATAAATGATTCCCAAAGTGCCCCTGGGTTCACATAAAATTCGCACACAAATACTTATTGCATTATGTACTAAAGTATTGTTCCCTAAACCACATGTATTGTTAGGCATACATAAAGCACAGAACAATAATTTGCTAGTTATTATAATATTTAGCATCAACCACCTTTAACAATTGAATACTAGTTCTTTACACGTCATGTGGTTACAATTTATGCAACATGCTGTCATATTTGTTGTTTGTTTCAAGTATGCACTAGATATATGAACATTACACAATCAACTTACCATTTTTTCTGCATCTCACCATCTGTTTACTCTCAACATCATGTCTACTCCTCCGTGCTTCTTCATCATCATAACACAAACTCCTGTGCCTTTTGGATGTCATCTTCCAACAAATATAAAAAAATGTACATTTAGTTATTTACAGTACAAATACCCATTCATAAAATTAGGGTTTTTTACAGTTCATCCTATATATGAAATTACCGTTTTTGTTCAAGCAGGGAAATTTTCTGGACATTAATTTTCAAGAACTAGCAAATTTTGTCTAACACTCATACATTAAAACTTCATCTACTTCGTATACATACATTATCCATAATAATCGATCACGAATGTTGAAGAAACTCACTGTCCTGAAAAAAATTAGAGAACAGAGTATAATAACTTACCCTAAAGTATCTTCTGTGAATATGATGAATTCTGGCTGCAAACTTTGATAACAAAAGCTCTTCGCCGGAAACCGACTACTCCGTGTCGACCTTCTACGAAATACACCTTCTGAGAATGAATGAAATTTGTTTAATTAGAATTATTTTGATCAAATTTGAAAATTTGAATCCTCCGTCCTGTAGGGGGTGGTGTAGGTCACTGTTCAACCTAAAAGGTAATGTCACTTCTAACAGTACTTGTGTCATAAAAAGAAAGTGCTTTTAAGACAAATAGTAAAATTGAGCTACTGTTTAATTTTGCCCCCAATTGCAATTACATGAGCTGAGAGTCTCTATTTGTAGTTATGGTTTTAAGGGGTGCCCTTCTATGTAACTACCCCTATTATTATTTGTATAATATTTATAATTAATATTTAATTGAATAGATAAATCATAAAAAATAGTTAATAAATAAAAATAAAGATAAATAGATATATAGTGGGACCCAAGAATAATTATTTTTGAAGTAGAAAGGATTGGGAGAGGAAGGAGTATATTGAGGTAGGTGTATAAAACTTTTGAGGTGTCACATACTTGGCAAATTCCTACCCAAAAAATATTTGAACCTTGCATTGGAGATGCTCTAAAGCAAGTGCACTTCATTTGCTCCAATAAATAAAATTTCTCTCTTAATTTCTAGTTATATATATATATATATATATATATATATATATGATATAAATTTCTTAATTTACCGAAAAAATAAATATAAATTAAATTTATTTTATCAATATACCTATAATTTTTTTTAAATTTCTTTTATCATTATTTTTTTTAATATGTAAAGTTTATATTGTATGAGTATATTAAAGCATTTAATTAATCATATAATTTTTAATTATGTACTAAAATTAATAAAATAATCTTATTTTGACGTAACTTATATAATCTAATTAAAACTATTTAAATTTCAATAGTATAATTAAAGTCAATAAATAATTACTTCTAAAATAATAAAATATATATTTAGGAGTTAAATTTTATTTTTATAAATGTTAAATTAAATATTTTTGAAGATAAATAATTTGATATATTGTGGGTTGAAAATAGATTAAAAATTAAAAATATTGACATAAATTAAAAAAGTATTTTTTTTAAATAAAACTAACTCACTCTCTTTAGTTGAGAGTTTAAGTCTCACTCTTGCAATATAAAACATGTATACTTCACTTGCTCCAATAAATACATTTTTCCCTCTCTCTTAACTTCTACTTATATATATATATATACTAGTACGTAAACCCACGTATTACGCGGGATTATTAAAAATATATTTTTAATGTAGATTATATTATGTGAATCAATTAATTTTAATTTCTTGTATATTTATATATAGATTTATTCGATAATACATCTATACTTATATAATTCAATAATTTGAGGTTATCTTACACAATATTTAAAATATGAATGTGCTAACATCCGCCTAATTATATAAGATTTGAATTATAAAATTTTCTTATTATATAAGTATGTTAAAAGAAAATCACGAACATATCAAAATATATAAATAAAAAAAATCAAGAACATAATATTTTATAATATAAATTTTTATTATTATATAAAAATGTTAAAAGAAAATCAAGAATATATCAAAAAATATATTATTAAAATAATCAAGAACATAATATTTTATAAGATTTATTTTGTTAAGATTTATTGAATTTATATACATGTGTATTAATGAGTTATAATATATGTATGACAAAAACTTATATAAAAATTTCTACGGTAGAAATTTCTAAAAATAAACTAAAGAAAGAAATGAATTCACGCGCCAAAATAGGAAATGAATTCACGCGCCAGCTCCAGCGAAATAACTTATGCGCACTCCCGAATTGAAACATTTCCTATGTATTAGTTGAAACTTGAAAGCTGTTAGTCTTTTTATTTTATTTTTTTAAAATTTTTGGTGATTTAAAAATAATAATCAAATAATATTATATAATAAGTTTAAAATTCTGCTCTCAATTAGTGTTAGTATATGAACAAATGTGTATTACTATAAGAAAAATATATGTTACTTTTTGAACTAAATATTGTTATTTTATGTATAAATTTTTTTTTTTTCATAGTATATAAGAGAAATTGTATTAATATAAAAAATAATAATAGTTTTTTCATAAATATTTATTTATTTTTATAAAAATAGTTATTTTTAATATAATAATACATATAAAATAGTAAAAATTATGTTTACATGAATCAATATATCTAAATATAAAGGGATGATGATTAAATTAAAAATACATATATATTCTTATAAAAATACATTTTGTCTTTACAGTAACACACATTTGCTCATATAGTAACACACATTTGCCCATATAGTAACACAAACTGGAGAGCAAATATGTGTTACTATTAGAGAAAACGTGTGTTACTATCTTATAAAAAGTTATTATTTTACATATATTCATTTGTTTTCATATAATAAATAATTTTTTAAATAATGTAAGAGCAAAATGTGTGTTACTATAAGAACAAATATTGATTATTCACAAATATTTATATATTTTTATAGAAATAATTACTTTTTTTATATAGTAATATGTGTATTACATGAAACAATATACCTCAATTTAAAGGGATGATGAATAAATTAAGAAACACATATTTATTCTCATAAAAATATATTTTGCCCATATAGTAACACACATTTGCCCATTTAGTAACACAAATTGAGAGACAAATGTGTGTTACTATTATAGCAAATGTGTGTTACTATCTTATACAATGTTGTTATTTTACATATATTCATTTATTTTTATAGAATAAATAATTTTTCACATAATGCAAGAGCAGAATGTGTGTTACTATAAGAACAAATATTGATTATTCATAAGTATTTATTTATTTTTGTAGAAATAATTATTTTTTCATATAATAACATATGTATTACATGAAATAATATACCTAGATTTAAAGGGATGATGAATAATTTAAGAAACGTATATTTATTCTCATAAAAATATATTTTATCTTCATAGTAACACATATATACTCATATGGTAACATAAATTGGGAGACAAGTGTGTTACTATTAGAACAAATGTGTGTTACTATATGTGTAAATATTTATTTGTAACATAATATTAAATGAATATATTTTAATTAACATAATAATTTAAAAACATAAAATACTAAAATAAAATTAAAGAAAAAAAAGTATAAGCCAACAACTTGGCGTGGGGGAGGTGTCCTGGGAGGGAAAATTATATGCATGGATGGGGAGAGGTAGTAGTATGCATGGGTTAGGGAAGGATATATTAACGGATTGGGGAGTAACATCATCAATACATGCGCGTGGGCTTTCTATTTCTTTTTTTCTATATTTAGAAATTTCTACGGTAGAAATTTCTACGCAAGTGTTGCTCTATATGTATATATATGCGTGTGCGTGTGTGTGTGATTTCTTGAATCTAACATATATGTATATCAATGATTTACACATGCACAACGTATATACAATATTGCGGTAAATGAATTAAGTACTTAAAAAATATGCACACATGCACAACGCATATACAATATTATGTTCTGTTGGGACAATCTGAGTGTTTTGATTAGATCCCAAAACCCCTGATGATTTGCCTAAGTACAGTTAGTCAGGTTAGGGATTCAGTTCAGGTGGAACGTGTTGAAGACTAAAGAATATTGGAGTCGACCCAATTGACTAAAGTCTGAAGTGCAAGTCACCCTGAAGAAGATCAGAGTCAGTCTTGAAGTAGATTGCCTGAAACTGAAGCTGAAGACCGAAATCTTGAAGATCCATCCTGAAGACAATCCGGTGTTACCATTGACTGATGTTTCTACTGAGTACACTAAGCATGCTCAGGACAAAACTTAGTCAGTGAAGAGTAGTGTAACATATCATGCCAAACTTAATGCTCGTAAGACCTAACTCAGGCCTTGAGTCAGTTTATCTGACTCATGTAAGTCCAAAGCAAAAAGGTTACACATACTGAGCTGAATAACCTATCAGGCAGAGCTCTATGCTCGTAAGACCTGACTTAGGCCTTGAGTCAGTTTATCTGACTCATGTAAGTCCAAAGCAAAAAAGGTTATTTATGTTATGGGACAGTTGACATTTATGTTAACACCTGAGAGACAAAGAGAATCTCAGTAGACTCCATTAAAGACAAACATTCAGCCTGAGTAAATGACAAGAAACTCGGAGTATTGAATGTACGAGGAAAGGACAAGTGTCAGACGGTCAACTAGCCGTTTGTACTGAGAGCCAATCACCTTCGACACGCATGTACGGAGTCTGCGCAGCAGTTAATGAAGCATTTAATGCATCTCAGAGTTGCAGGCGGCGGGACAGAATTTTCCAGATTAAGCATGGGAAAAAGGTCAATAGTACATTTAGCCTGCAACCACCCTAAAATAGGAAAGATTTGGGAAGATCTCCTCCAACGGATCAATTTCAAATCTTACCTATAAATATAGAGAGCTTTGCACCTATTCAAGGATAACGGGAAATTTCCAAGAGAAAGCTCTCAAGAATCCAAGCACTCAAAGCATACTTTAAACAACACTCTGCAATTAAATTTCCCTAGTGTTGTAGTAGGATTCACTCTGTATTTGCTTAGTTTTGATAGCTCTAATCTTTAGCATTGCTTTGTATTGCTAGGGCTATCCTTAGTTGGAACCAAGAATACCAAACCACTCAGGGTGTGAGATTGGTTGGTTAGAAGGACTGAGACTTGTAAAATGCCCAGGGGTCAGTTCCTAAGAGAGGAAGTTGGCTATTCGTGTCCCTTGGCACGTAAAACCCAAGTACCTATTCTCAGAGTTTAAGGGTAGCTTCCTGTTAAATCAGGTCGTGGACGTAGTAGTTGGTTATCTCCGAACCACGTTAAAAAGTCCCCTGTGTGCTGATTTACTTATTGCTCAGGATCATAATTGTCATCATATTAAACTGAGCATCTTTGCATTGTTTTGAACATCAGGATGAATCAATCATCCTGACCTTTAAAATTGTGCACCAGCCTTAACCACCATTTACTAAGCAAAGTCAGAGAAAACGTTTTCAAAAACTAAAACGAGTAGAAATTAAGGGCTCACATTCCACACGTACTCTAGCTTACTGAGATAGTAGTCCAACTGACTAGCTTCCGAGCGGTCAGTAGGTTTGTTATCTCTACTGAGCTTCTGAGCACAAAACTCATACTCAGCCTATCTGACTCCTTACTGACTTGTCCCTGCTGCCCCTGCGGACTATCAGTTTTGTTGAGTAACATCAGGATCTTCCTGACTGAGTGTGTTAGAGTATTTTTCTGAAGTTTTGGAAAAATCTGATATCAGTGTATTCCCCCCTATACACTGATTAAACTCGTTTCGAGACCAATCAAACATTACCTAAATCAAATAGGTCTGCAATTGTAGCAATCAAACATTACCTAAAAAAACTATGAAATTGTGTAACAATAGAAAAGAAAACAATTCAAACATCAAAATTTTAAATCAAATAGATCTGCAATTATAGCAATTAAACATTATCTCCAAAAGAAAACCACAAAAATTGTGTTGCAATAAAAAAAATTATTTCAAAAAATTATTAGATGTAAAATATGAACCTGCTAAAAAAATTGAACATAAAAAGATAAATAAATAATTCCAATATCAGAATACGATAAATAAGAACATCAAAAGAGAAATAAGAAGAAGTAATGAGATGCAAGAAAAAATAAGGTTAAAAGATGAGAATAATAATGTTTCTGGAGTTCAAATTTATAGAAGTATAGAAATTAAGATGAACGGTTGAAATTAAAAAATTAGATATAGGATTTGATATTATGAATACATTTATAAGATTTACATAAGATATATATATATATATATTTATAAAATATCAAAATATACTATCAAGATTAAAACACTTAAATTATAAAGTCGAGATAAATTCTTAATGCCAGAATTAATGAGAATAGAGGAATTTTGAAATCGAGCATTCTAGTTGATTTCATAACTTCGTTTTTATACAATATAAAGATTATGATATATATTCTCAAAATAGTAGTATATGCATTTCTCTAAATTTTAAATTAAAATATCTTATTTCATTGTAACAAATTTTACTAACTTTTTGCTTTTCAATATATTGAGTTTGAATCAGTCGATTTTTAAAATGAATAAAAAAATTACATACTTAGATAAGAATTTAAAACTAAAAAATCAGTTCAAATTCGATAAATATTTTAAAAAATTATATAAGAGTAATCAAATTAAAATATATTAAAAATTAAAAAATTGAATAAAATCTTAAAATATTAAAATAAATCAACTTAAATACCTTCAAATAATTCATTTAAGCTAAAAATATATATAAAAATCTAACTAAATCTATCAAAATAGTTAAACTTAGAAATTAATTTTAAAAAAGTTCAAATTTCAATTTAAGATTAATAAAAAATTAAAATATAAATAACTTTTAATTTAATTATTTTTGAAAGGTTAATTGACTTTTAAAAAATTCTGATTTTGTTAAGCTTTAGCCTTTTTTTTTCTTGTTGATTTTTTATTTAATTTTCTTTTAAACTAATTTTTAATATAATTTTATTAATATATGATTTATTTAATGTTTTTCAAATTTTTGTTAGGTTGAAATGATTTTATTCAAATATTTCTTAATATAATTAATTTTGAATATTTATTTTATTTTCTTAATTGTTTAAAAAATTTATTTATTCTTTTAGAATTGTATTTTTTATTATTTTTTACACTTTATATATTTTAAATTTTATTTTTACTTTAAATAATTTAATTTCTTAATATTTATGAAGTTCTCTTATTTTGTTAAATGATTTCTTAAATGTTATATTTTTAATATTTTGATTAAATTTTTTAATATTTTCAAAATATATCCAATTTTTAAAATTTTCTTACAAATTAAGAAAGGATCAAAGATTTTTCTTTTAATATTTTTGAAGTAGAGAAGAAGATGAAATGTGCTATTTTTTTATTTTAGTGGAGCAAGAATATTACAGAATTATATCTCTAGTAATATATGTTAATATTTCTAATTTTATTGATGTATGTTTAACAAATGGGAGCATACATAAAGAATTTTAGTGATATGAATAATAGTACTCTATTTTAATACCCATGTAACCATGTTATTGACACTAGTTTTTTTTTAGAAATATATTACCCTTAAAAATATTCGGCATTTTTTTTTTCAAAATTTATATAAATTTTAGCCAAATATTTTCTAACACTTTTTTATTTTTACACCATGTTCAAAAAAATATCAAAAAAATAAAAAATAATACCAAATAAAAAAGAAAAAAACACATTGTAGTCTATTTCTACACACTAAACCACAATCTAGTCTAGTTGAGAAAACACCTCACGTCCCAGTCTAATACTCTGGATTTCATTAAGTTAAATGTTGTTAAACATATTTAATTATAACATAATTAAATGGGCCAAATGACATCAAGACATCTATACGCTGCATAGGGTTTAGGCGTTAAAAAATAGATGAAGCCAATTACCCAATGGACAACACCATCTTCGATTTGGGGATTCAATCAACAATAAATGAACGGATTCAAAATTTCAAATATGTTTTGAGAGCTGCATTTCTATCCATCAACGCAGGTGATCGAGCGTGTGATTGGCCAAAATATTTTCCGGCGAGTTGGTGTCGATCGCGATATGGGATTAGGGTGCTTACTACCAATAATCCTGAATCCTCTTTTTCCATAATCTTTGTTCATACCCAGTAATGGCTCGCACAGAGCAAACCGCCCGTAAATCCGTCAGAGGAAAGGCGCTGCGGAAGCAGTTGGCCACCAAAGTCGCTCGTAAATACGCCCCAGCCACTGGCAGCGTGAAGAAGCCCCACTGTTTCCGCTCCGGCACCATCGCTCTCCGTGAGACCCTAAAGTAGGTGCTCTTTCTAACAATTGATTTAAGCCCATAATTTGGATATTTGACCCAATTGGTGTTGAAAATGAGAAGAAAAGCAAGGCTAAGAGGAATGTGAAGAGAGGAAGAGTGGGTAAAGCTGTGGAAACAAATAGGTCGAAGAAGGAAACTGATCCAGCGATTGATTTGGATGGGAAAGCCGATGATCCACAGATGTGCGAAGCCTACGTTCTAATATATATGAATATCTTCATAAATCGGAGGTTAGTGTTAAGTGGATTTATTGACCATTTTGGGGGGTTTATTGGATACGCATTTTGTCTACGTTTGGATGCCCTTGTGTTGGTCCCGAAACGAGTTAAATCAGTGTATGGGGGGGGGGGAATACACTGATGTCAGATTTTTCTGAAGACTCAGAAAAATACTCTTACACGCTTAGTCAGGAAGATCCTGATGTTACTCAGCAAAACTGATAGTCCGCAGGGGCAGCAGGGACAAGTCAATAATGGAGTCAGATAGGCTGAGTGTGAGTAAAGTGCTCGGAAGCTCAGTAGAGATAACAAACCTACTGACTGCTCAGAAGCAAGTCAGTTGGACTACTATCTCAGTAAGCTAGAGTAAGTGCGGAAAGTGAGCCCTTAGTTTCTACTCGTTTTAGTTTCTGAAAACGTTTTCTCTGAGTTTGCTCAGTAAATGGTGGTTAAGGCTGGTGCACAGTATTAAGATTCAGGATGATTGATTCAGCTTAATATGAATGACAATTATGATCCTGAACACGAAAGTAAATCAGCACACAAGGGTCTTTTTAACGTGGTTCGGAGATAACCAACTCCTATGTCCACGGCCTGATTTAACAGGAAGCTACCCTCAAAACTCTGAGGATAGGTACTTAGTTTTTACGTGCCAAGGGACACGAATAGCCAACTTCCTCTCTTAGGAACTGACCCCTGGGTGGTTTTACAAGTCCTAGTCCTTCTAACCAACCAATCTCACACCCTGAGTGGTTTGGTATTCTTGGTTTCCAACTAAGATAGCTTTAGCAATATAAAACAATGCTAGATATTAGAGCTATCTATCTAAGCAAATACAGAGTGAATCCTATCACAACACTAGGAAAATTTAATTGCAGAGTGTTGTTCAAAGTGTGCTTTGAGTGCTTGGATTCTTGAGAGCTTTCGCTTGGAAATTTCCCGTTAGCCTTGAATGGGTGCAAGACTCTCCATATTTATAGGCAAGATTCAAAATAGATCCGTTGGAGGAGATCTACCCAAATCTTTCCTATTTTAGGGTGGTTGCAGGCTAGATGTACTATTGACCTAATCACCATGCTTAATCTGGCAATTTTGTCCCGCCGCTTGCAACTCTGAGACGCATTAAATGCTGCATTAACTGCTGCGCAGACTCCGTACATGCGTGTCGAAAGATCATTGGCTCTCCGTACAAATGGCTAGTTGACCATCTGACACTTGTCCTTCCTCGTACATTCAATACTCTGAGTCCCTTGTTAATAACTCAGCATGAATGCTTGTCTTTATCGGAGTCTTACTGACATTCTCTTTGTCTCTATGTCCCATAGCATAAATAATCTTTTTGCTTTGGACTTACATGATTCATGTAAACTGAACCAAGGCCTAAGTCAGGTCTTACGAGCATTCAGCTCGGCCTGATAGGTCATTCAACCCAGTATGTGTAACCTTTTTTGCTTTGGACTTACATGAGTTAGATAAACTGACTCAAGGCCTAAGTCAGGTCTTACAAGCATTCAGCTCGGCCTGATAGGTTACACTTACTCTTCACTGACTAAGTTCTGTCCTGAGCATGCTTAGTGTACTCAGTAGAAACATCAGGCAATGGTGTTCTGGATGGTCTTCAGGATGGATCTTCAGACTTCGGTCTTCAGCTTCAGTTCAGGCAATCTTCAGCAAGACTGACTCTGACCTTCTTCAGGGCGGGTTGCACTTCAGACTTCAGTAAATTGGGTTGACTCCAATCTACTTCAGTCTTCAACACGTTCCCCCTGAACTGAATCCCTAACCTGAATATCCTGAACTAGACTATCCTGAACAACTATACTTAGGCAAATTCATCAGGGGTTTTGGGATCTAATCAAAATATTCAGATTGTCCCAACAATTTCCCCCTTTTTGATGATGCCAAAACCCTTAAGCAAATTCCTATTCATCTAGACAATCAACTGACCTAGTCAGTGAAATAAGTTCAGTACCTTCTGACAAACTTGGCACTTAGTCTATAAGATGAAAACAAGGAATGGGTTAGTACAGTTCTTGATAAGGATACTGAAAAGTAAATTCAGGAGTCAACAAGAAGTTGTACTCAGGAAACATTAAATAACTTCATTGATAAATCTGAAAGTACATGCATCCTGAAGCTATTACAAAAATTTCCTGAACAACTAACTCCTGATATCTATTCTTCGTCCTTATCCCAAGCAGCTTGAGGAATCTCATACATCTCCAAGACACGGCTCAGGACCTGCTTCATCCTGTTTCGATCACCAATGGCCCCGGTAGCGCCTCCTACCCTGACTTCTTCTTCTGATATCGATTTCCTGTCCAGTTTCTTGGAGTTCCTGAAGAGTGGAGGAGGATACTTGATGAATTCTGGAGGAGCAATCTCTACACCTTCAGTGTCAGCATTTCTGATTATCTCAGCCCATAGATCAGGATGCTCCTGTGCCATCCAGTGATGGAGTATGACGTCTTTATCTTCAGTTAGATCGTCCCACAACCCCACCACATAGAATAGATAGGCCCATCTATTCCGGATCGGAATCCAAACCTCCAACATCTCAATCGGAATGAAATCCTCTACGAACTGAATTGGAGGAGGGCCCTGACCTGGATTAATCACCATCTTCCTCTGAGTCTTCTTTTGAGATCCAGAAGGAACTGACTTCTTCTTCTGAACCTGCGAAGTCAGGTACTCATTGGATTCTTTCAGCCTCTGGATCTGACTGAGCAGCGACAACTCCTTCAACTTCACCTGCTTCTCCGACTCAGTCAGTACCAGTTTCTTCTCCTGAGTGGTTGATCCAGGGTGCATTCCTTCCTCCATCTCAGCAAAAAGTGGAGCCAGTGCAGGATCCTCAGAGGACTGCTTCAACCTCTTTGGATCAGACTCTTCAGGTTCAGTGCCTTGGGCTTCAGTGGCAGCAACTGATCGAGTTCTCTTTTTGTCCTGAGCTCTCAGTTCAGGGGGGAAGATCTTCTTCTTTCCTTTGCCAATCTGCTTCTTACCT
Organism: Prunella vulgaris; assembly: GCA_026898435.1. Lineage (NCBI taxonomy): Eukaryota > Viridiplantae > Streptophyta > Magnoliopsida > Lamiales > Lamiaceae > Prunella > Prunella vulgaris. The sequence goes on from JAPKLY010000664.1 coordinate 137,371, forward strand.
TCCCCCTTTTTGGCATCATCATCATTGATTTTGGTAACCACCTGAAGCTACCTAGAAGCCATCCTGAAGAAGACCACTGATCCTGACAGAACTGAGTAGACTAAGCATGCTCAGGGAAGTCTCTATCAGTGAAGGCACAAGTAACCTTGATCAGGCTGAACGTCTTACTGATGTTCATAAGTCCTGACTTGGGCCTAGTATCAGTTAACCTGATACTTGTAAGTCCTGAGACCCAAAGGTTACATGTGCAAATGGAAGTCTGATGAAGCAGAAAGAATGTCAGAGTCTCCAACATAAGACAAACATTTATGCTGAGTAAAGAACGAGGGACTCAGAGTAATAAATGTACGAGGTTCAGTTAAGTCAATGCCGACAAACTAGCTATTGAACAAATGACCAGTAAGAAGGTGACACGTATGTACGAAGACTGAGCGCATTTAATGTTTCTCAGAGGTGCAGGCGGCGTATCAGAAACTTTGCCATACTAGGTATGGTCTCTGTCAGACAAGAACAACCAGTACATGTACCTACATAAAATATGAGGGTTTGAGACGGATCTCCTCCAACGGATCTATTTCAAACTCCCCTATAAATACAGAAGGCCTTGCTCCCATTCAAGGGTAACGGGAAATTTCCAAGAGAAAGCTCTCAAGATTCCAAGCACTCAAAGCATACTTTGAACAACACTCTGAAACTTTAAATTTCCCTAGTGTTGTAGTAGGAATATTTTCTATATTTTGCTTAGAGTATTGATCCCATCCTTAGCACTGATTTGTTAGAGGGATCAATACACAATATTTGGAAAACGTGAATACCAAACCCCTCAGGTTGTGAGTTGGTTGGTAGGAAGGACTGAGACTTGAAAAACACACAGGGGTTAGTTCCTAAGAGAGGAAGTTGGCTATTCGTGTCCCTTGGCACGTAAAACCTAAGTACCTATCCTCAGGATTTTGAGAATAGCTTCCTGTTAAATCAGGACGTGGACGTAGGAGTTGGTTATCTCCGAACCACGTTAAAAAGACCCTTGTGTGCTGATTTACTATTTGCTCAGGATCATAACTATCATTCATATTAAACTGAAGCATACTTGCATTATTTTGAAAACCATCAGGACTGATTCCTCGTCCTGATCAGTAAAATTGTGCACCAGCCTTAACCACGTTTTCACTAAGCAAACTGATAAGTTTTCAGGAACTAAAACGAGTAAAGACTTAAGGGCTCACATTCCGCACTAAACTGAGCTTACTGAGATAGTAGTCTAACTGACTAGCTTCCGAGCGGTCAGTAGGTTTGTTATCTCTACTGAGCTTCTGAGAGCACAACTCTAACTTAGCCTATTTGGTTCGTTGCTGATCTGTCCCTGCTGCCCCTGAGGACCATCAGTTTAACTTAACATTTCAGGAGCTTCCTGACTAAGTCTGAAAGAGCATCTTTCTGAGATTTTCGGGAAAATCTGACATCAGTGTATTCCCCTCATACACTGATTTATACTCGTTTCGGGACCAATAATATATAGATTTACTTTCTAGATTGGTATGGCTTTGTTCAATTATTGAAGGGATTAGGGAATATATGTTTGTATATTCAATTTGGGCTTTCAAGCAAATGAGCAATTAAGCTGAGAAATTCTTTGGGTTTTTGTTCAGTGTTTGATTTTTCAAACTTAGGAAATGCTTATATATTCTCTTCTGCTATATCAACTGATGTAAACTTGTTGGGACAATCTTGGTATTTTGATTAGATCCCAAAACCCCTGAT
>JAPKLY010000664.1:139138-165931 GCA_026898435.1 Prunella vulgaris
TTTCTGAGTCTTTCAGAAAAATCTGACATCAGTGTATTCCCCCCCCCCATACACTGATTTAACTCGTTTCGGGACCAACAAAACTATTACCAGATGGAGGCAAAGAGAAGGTCATTGCCAGATTACTTGGAGAAAATTTAGAAAGATATAACTTCAAACATGAGAGGGGTTTTGGTAGATTGGTTTGTTGAGGTAGCAGAGGAGTACAAACTTCTTCTTGATACTTTGTATTTAACAGTTTCCTACATCAATAGATTCTTGTCTCTGACTCCTATTAATCGGAAAAGACTTCAGCTTCTCGGCATTTCAACAATGCTCATTGCCTCATAAGAAGCTTATACTCATCCTTTAGACTTTGCTGGTGTGCTATACTTATTTATTTTTAGCTGTACTAACATGTGTCTTTCAACTCTAATAGGAAATATGAGAAGGTTACTCCTCCACATATATGGATTTTTGTTATATTACTGATAACACATACACAAAGGCAGAGTTGGTGAAGATGGAGGCTGATGTGCTCAACTCCCTTAAATTTGAAATGGGTAATCCTACGGTGAAGACATTTCACTGAAGAATAACGAGGATTTCTCCGTGAAGAAGCCCCACCGTTTTCGCTCCGGCACCGTCGCTCTCTTTGAGACCCGAAAGTAGGTGATGCGTCTAACAATTGATTTAAGCCCATAAAAAGTATTTTATCTTAGCCCAATTAAAAAACCCCGTCTATTGTTGATTCATTTATCAAAATACCTGCCCTGAACTGCTAACGTGCTTCAATTTATGTTTAAACTGTGAATTGTACTTTAAAGGTTCGATTGAGTGATTAATGGAAAAGGGGAAGTAGGATGAATGATTTGATAAAATGAGGCGAGAGATTTCACTTATGCTTCAGCCAAAGAATTTACTAATCGTCGCGGCGGTTTTGGTTCTCATCTTTCTCGCTCTTCCCTCTGTTCACTGGTATGATTTCATCCGTTCACTGGTCCTTCTATTTTGTTTTCATGTTTCGCACTTTTTTCTCATGGAGATTATGCTACTTTTCTTTACCTTATGTTTGTAATGGATTTGATTAATTAGGTGATTTAGAGTTTATCTGTTTGGATCTCTAATTGCCTTGGAGTTCTAGTCTAATATGCAAAATTTCAATGAATGTACTCTCAAGCTGTTTGTGTTTGGGTATATCTTTAATTAGATGCAAAATTTCAATTAATGTACCCTAATTGTTTATGTTTGGATATCTATGCAATTAGATTTTTCATTTGTATAGTTTTGCTGAGCATTTGCTTGATTAATGCTGGTTGTGGAATTGTTTGATTGACAACAACATGTGAGTTTAATGCTGTAGGCAGTGGGAATTAGACGGATGACAGTTGACAATACTGTGAAGAAATGATAGCAGACTTGATGCAGCAGGTTTTATTGTTGAGCAGAGAGGGCTGTTTGTTGAAGAAATCCTGCTGATAAAGATAGCAGATTTGTGAGTATATTGAAAGAACACATGATGCAGCAAAATTTAGTGTTGCAGCAGATTCTACAAGATTACTGAGCAGTACCATTTGGAGTTGTTGATAAAATAGTTTAGCTGCTGAGAGTTTGTTTTATCTCATTTGCATAGCTGTATTTGCAATACTAATTGGACAACTTTTATAAATTGTGATAGGATAGTGATATGTTTGTTGGTTGGATAGAATAGCCAACTTTTGAAACTGAAATATTGTACTGCGTCAACTCTTCGGGGTTGGGTTTATTATTTTGATCGTTATATATTTACCTTTTTCGATAAAAAAAAAAGAAAACATTTATCGGTGTGCGAAAACCTTGAGGGTCAATAAACCAACGGTTATATTTTTCAACGGCTAGTAATAAATTGCATGGTCGTGTATGCAGCCTGCTTCATGCTCATTGTTGAGGGAAGTGTATGTGTTGTATATTATTTTCAAATGGTGCTGACCTATACTGACATGTGCACGAAACAAGACAATCCAATATATCATGTTCTTATACATTAAGTTTGCTGTCATGTTTACTATGGATCCCCTAAAAACATGTATAGTGTTATGCTTTTACTAGTATGGGAGCTGTATACCAGATTTTTCCAGATTTTTCGAGTTACTATTAACCACTATAGTATATTGAACTGTATCTGAGTTGTGGATTATAGTACATTGAACTGTATGAACAATTCAGTTTCATATAAGACAACTCTCAGTAGCCCACAAACAGCAAGATCCACACAGTGTCACGAATAACTTTTATGGTAATGATTTTGGCCCATTGCTCAATTTAGCTAGATATATTCACATACAATATTCAGGCTACTCCAGTCATCAGTTAAATATATACCTGTAGTCACAGTCGACTTAAATATATACCTTTTATGTTTGTTACATTCTATACCTATAGTACAATCGACTTATGTATGTATGCAGTCACAGTTAAATATACTACTTTGTATGCAATTATACCAAGGACTCCATAATTAATGCCATCTTTAGGAATATTTCTGAACCAATTACACCAGTCTCATGAACATATTTTAGCATACACAGTACTGTTCATTACTTACTAATGTGCCAACGATTCACAATAAAAAAAGGTAGCATACTTCTACAGCTCTACTAGTTATAAATTCTACAGCTCTACCAATCTATCCAATCAATTGCCCTATGGATTTTACACACTGCCATGTCACTTATTATACAAACTGCCCTATGAATTTTACAAAAACTGTTGTACAAATGATGTAAAAATAATAATTCCCAGCAGCTGCTTCACTTACAACAACACTATCTCTATAGCAAACAACTCTTTTAGTTCAATAAAACATGCTCCACCCAATCTTTATCAGCAGTTTCAGCCCTCTTGTAATATGCATCATTATCAATATCCTGCTGCAAATAGGCTCTTTCTTCACACTCTTGCATTTCAAATATTGTACACTGCCATCCATATAATTCTCCAAATTCTGTCATCCGCAGAATTCCAACCTACTGTAATAAATTCAATCAGCAGCAGCAGCTAAGTCTATTATCATTATTAACCTATACCATCCCAACGGGGGAGAAACTCTAAAAACATGTTAAATGAGAACCAACCGTTAAAACGGCGAGTTATCTACAATAAAAATAGTACAAATACTCAGGGCATCCCCCCGGAATCCAGCCATCTTCTTTTATACAATCACATCTCGCATCGTTTGCATAACTTGCTGCACAACATCCCAACAGGGTAGATCCCCCGGACTCCAAAAGAATCATCTTCTTTGTACATAATCACAGCAAAAAGACAGTAAGTCATGCAGATGTGTTTAGCAAAAAGATATTACATTAAAATGCTTTAAATAAATTATAAGAGTAGCTTATATGCTTAAATTTTAGGTCAAGATGGCGAACCAAAAAATAATTTGAATAGAAAATAAATCAAGTGTTCAAAAGGAACACACATGCATTGGAGAACATTGAATCCGGGAAAGATGCAGAGACTAGAGAACAGAGAGGCACACAAAAAACAAAAAAGGGAAAAAGGGTGTTAAAGGGGGGGTATGAAAATGAACAGAGCTTCAAAGAATCAATTATTTAAAAAAAATGTACACACACATGAACACCATGGTGGTTAACATGACTAAACCTTAAAAGTAATGAATGAGTAACAAGACTAAACCTTAAAAGTAGTTAACATTACCGTACCTGGGCTGCTTCAATCTCTGAGTCTTGTTTTTGGATGACGAAGGATAAGGGCCGCAGCATGCATAGGAAAAATAAATTTGACTTCTGGAAGAAGGACTTGTGCAATTGCCTATCAGTAAGAACACCCATAAATGTTGAAAAATTGTGAAACCATGTCAGTGAGTATCACAACATGCTAGGCTATACGAGTTTGGATTTAATCATCAACAAGAATTTATATGACCATTCTCTGAGAAAGATCTAAATAGGTCATATAACCTTAATGAAAGTACTATTTGTCTCATTTTATGCAATCTTTTACCTGAAAGCCAGCACATCAATGAATTCTGTATTGATCTGCAAAAGAATTCCATCTCTCTTCAGACACAGAATAGTAAAAGATAAAAATTACATGCATCAATTCATTCACCATTTAGCAACTGCTTATTCAAAACAGACAACGCGCGCAAACCCAAACCCAATGTGGAAACCATCGCAACAAATCATCCAGTATAAAAAAAAAAAATCGCTGCTTATTCAAAAAAACCCATACCCTAATTGCCCACGCCCAAAATCACAAAATCGCCCATTTCCATCACTCCCAAATCCAAACCCTAATCGCCCATCACCACAGTCGACTTAGTGCTTTTGTTTATGTTGAATTAGAAAATCGCAACTCAATCGGCCAATAATTTACATGGACAGAAATCTTACCGGTTAGGGTTGCGTCGTACAATGCTGAACCTCTTCGTCTCCCTTCGCACCCGTCACGCACTTATTTTGAATACATACATTATATTTTAAATACATACAATATATTTTAAAATTAAGAATCCCACACCTTTCTCATCACTCAAATCAATAAGCCACCCCCACTGCCCACTACCGTCACTTTCTTTCTCTCTCTCTCTCTATATATATATACTCTCCCAAAAATTCTAAAAAACCTCTTCCTGTAATTTAAAATTTAAAATTTAAAACTTATTCTAATTTGAGTTCTAAAAATAAAAATTTAAAATCCTAACTCTAGTATCTTATATATTAATTATTATTATATATTTATTTTACTAATAAATTTTTTTACTTTTATAAGAACACAAATTTTAAAATTATTTACATTTAAAAATCATTAGTTTTTAAAAATTGATTTGTAAAAATAACTTAAAAACCAAAACCAGCATCCCTAAATCTCTCTTTAAAGCCTTTTCAAAGGTGGTGGATATAAGATAAAGACGAAGGTCAACAGATATGAACCGCGCAGCGGTGCCATGCCACTGCCACTACCTCGTGGGAGCCCTCTAACAAATGGCCATGAAAAAAAGAGACATGTGAGGACGAAGGTCGAAAGATCTGAACCGCATGTGGCCGCGACAGAGTGCCACTACTACAACCTCGTGAAGAACAACATCCATATCCATCTGCCACAGCACCGTTCAGAATTTTTGAGCTCGAGTCGAGTTTTGTCGAATTCAAAATTTACGAGCAAAATTCATAAATTTTGAGTTCTTGCTCAAATTTAAACTTAATTTAAGTTAAACAAGCCAAGTTGAACTTGAGCTCCAATTTAATTTAAACTAAATGAGTTGAACTAAACTGACAATGCTCTATTGGCACTACTTTTGACAAAATCAACCAAAATAGGGAAACATGATTAAAACTAGAAATTAAAATTCTAGCAGCCAGCATTATATAGTCACCAAAAGTAGACTTTATATTTTGTCTTTGACACTACTTTTGACAAAATCAACCAAAAAAACTAGAAATTAAAATTCTAGCAGCAGCATTATATAGTCACCAAAAGTAGACTTTTTATTGTCTTTTCCAATTTTTACTGAAATGAGAAATGGAAATGGCAGAGGTGAAGGTATTTCAAATGACATGAGTTTGAAGAGAATTTATAATTACTTCATTTTAAATATAAAATGAAATCTAAGTATTTATAAATTCATGGAGAAGGTAGTTATTTGTGTGTGAAATCCATAGATTTCAAATTCACCCATCTAAATGGAGAGTATTTGAGATAATTTCACATTTTTTTCTCAACATCTTTCACCGCTTTCTTTCATATGTAGGTACAAACGGAATTCGCAACAGATTTGAAAAATCAACAGAAAATTATCAAATTTGCGAATGTTTACTTACCCCTCAAATGTCAATCCAATGAAAACACAACGAAAAAACTGGAAAATGTGCAACTAACTAAACTGAATTCACAAAAAAGAAAATCAAACAAGAGAGAAACGGCAAAACTAAAGGAAGGGCTTTAACACAGAGAAAAAATATATACATTTTGATGGATATTAATTGAAAAACTTATGAAACTCAAACGAACCAGCTTGCAAACCAATTCCTCAGAAACCTACTTCACAATGCAAATAGAAAACTGGGAGATCCTCGCCAGATTCATCAAACAACAGAAAGAAAAATAACAAGGAAAATTACCAAAGACATATAAAGAGCTACCCAAAAATGTGGAGATAGAATCATTGGACTGTAAAATGTGTTCTAGGAGAAACTCTATATACTTGCATATAATGCTCTACACCTTCCACATCTACTTTCTTGGAAATCTTTACATGAGAAGCTGGAGTTAGAGCATTGAAGTTTCGTTTGAATATCTAAGTATGCATTTACCAATCTCAAAGTCGTGTGTACCCACGAAATAATCGAGTTCCTATGATGCATCACGATTCACAACCAAAAAGGCATCTTCTGTAGAGCTTCTTAATCTGTCACTCTTGCACACACGAGTTCAAAGAACTGGAAACACCGGTCCGAATAAAAATGTTGGGAACTGTCTTTTTTGAGGATTTACTGCTGTAACTCCTTCTCAAGTTTTTGCTTCGTTTCTGTTTTTGCAGCCAAGACAACATCATTTAGGAACCCTCTTTGTGGAAATTCTTCAGGTACAAGACTCCGGTAGATCTCAAAGTACTTTTCAGCTTCCTGTTTTTCCTCCAGTAGGCTGTATACAATTCCCTGAAATACATTTCACCAAGGCCTCATTTGGTTGGTAATATAAGCTAAGATAAATAAGATTATCTAATTTGATATTTGGTTTAATGGACAAATGCCCAAGATTATTAATAAGAAGCCCAAGACTACAATTCAACTTATCTTATGAATGGTAGAAAATATTATACTAGAAAGATGTATGATAATAAATTATATTTATCTTTACTAAAATACTCCTCTTATATTGGGAAAAAAAAACATAATTCACTTCATTTTTGTTCATGATATAATGGGCGAAATTGTCAATCAACAATCCAAACATTCAAAATGATTATCTTAAATTACTAATTATCTTAATCCATCAATTCAAACATATTATTTAACTCGCAAATAACAAGCTCTAGATTATAATCTTGACTAATCTATCCTGTTACCTTGTCTATTGAACCAAATGAAGCCTAAGAATTAGCTCAAACACCACGCAGTGAACCCCCCCCCCCCCCAAACTCCCAACACACGCACACACAAAATACAAGCAACGAAGGTGCTTAAGGGATCTGAAATGTACTTGTTGCACATAATCATATGGAACAGACCGAAACTAGTTATCAGCCTATTATGAGTAAATAGTTGCAAATTTTTTCATCATTATAGCTATGGCCACACCAAGTTTGAAGTACTTGCTCTCACATTGTACTGCAACACAGATCATACCCTTCTCACACAACAATAAACAATCAAATCCATTTTATGCACCAGTGAGGAATTATCTAATTCAGATATTAATAAGTCTTCTTGCTCGCAACTGATCAAGATATGGATTCCCAATGTGTTCTGCTGTCTACATTTACATCCCCAAACTAAGACTGTCATTAAATTATGTAATTTGACTATAATCTGCAAAATTGTCCAGCTTATATTCTTCTTTCACAGCATTAGCAAAATATATATCGAACAAGAAATTCCTATTGAAGACAACGAAAATATTCCCAACGAGATAATAAAGAAATAGCATGTAAATTATAGCAGTTATTCAAAATTAACCTGGCAAAGATAAGGGCGAAAGTCCCTTGGGTTCTCATCAATAAGGGTTTGAAACTTTATCAAGGCCTCCTCCATGTTTCCCTGCAGAATGCAAACACGGAAAAAAAAACCCATCAATTTCACTGATATAAACACAACCCTTGTTCTGCAGAATTCATATTCCTCCCAAATTGCTCTTGTTTTATTGTTTTTCAAGTCGATTTAAACTTTACATATATAATTCACACTCCACGAATCTGTGTGCTATGTCTATGAACCAAAATCCCATTTTAGCTAGAGCAAGGTGCTACAATTGTTACCTTTATTAGATGCATTTGCGCGGTTAAAATTCTTATATTTCGCTCTTCATTAACTCGTTTTTCCCGACGAGCAACCTCTAGTGCCCTCTCTAGCATCTCAAAAACAGCTGGCCCTTCATGGTTCTTATGCATCACCATTGCCAAACCCTATCAAATATGCATACCACAAAGACTAATCTCACTATTCATGATAATAAAGCAGCAATTAACAAAGGCATGGATTATAATAAAAATAAAGTATATCAATCAATCATTAAAATAGCAAAAACTAAAAAATAAAAAAATTGATCAAATGCAGATAAACAAAGCTAAATTCATTATACATGCAAAGCTCTGAGCAAAAGAGGTTTCTGCTTGAGAATACTCTTGTACAAGCTCCTAGCCTTGCTCAAATTCCCCATCATCTCATAGCAAAGAGCCTGTAAAAGATTCCATTTCATTTCATTAGGTCGCAATTCAATCAATTTCTCCACATATTTCACGGCCTCATCAGTTTTTCCTCTCCTCATCTTCACATTCACAAGCAACTTCAGAGCATTGATGTTTTTCGGGTTTTCTTGCAACAACTTCTCACACATCTCCTCATCCTCATTACCGCTATTCTGGGCATCTATTTCCTCCTCAACACTCTCAGTCTCTTGAACAGGTTGTGCCAGAACGGGCCTCGATTTAAAACAGCCCATGAATACGAGAGACCCCAATAGTAAAGTAGCAATCTTTTCCACAAAAAAGTTGGAATTTTTCTTCTGGGGATGTGATAAGGAGGCTGGGTTCGATATGGGTGTCGATTGAATGTGAATTTTTTGTACGGTTTGGCGGTGTTTGGAGTGGAGAAAGAGAGAGGATGACAAGATGAGAATGTGGGGTTTGAGAGGGTTTTTGATATTGGGGTGTGGGAATTTGGGGGTGGAATTCATGAAACGGTGAGAGGAGAGAGAGAGATTGGAGAGAGAAGAAACAGCCATTTTACTGAGAGAAATCGGTGGAAGGTTGGCGGCCTGCGAACCTGAAGGACTAAAGAATTCACTATCCTATGCGGGAGAGAGAGAGCTGCACCGGTGGGGTTCTAACCTGCGTTCCATGGTTTACTGAATTTTGCACCCATTGTACCCCATTGTTAAAAAAGAAAAAAAATAAAAAATAAAAATCTTTATTTAAGGTAGTTAACAGAAATGTTTTTTTCTCTAAACCCATAGCAAAAATTTTAATCCTCTATTACATAAAATGTTATTGAGTTTGTCTTGGGTGCATCCCATGCATATGCCTCAATTTTAAAATCAGTTTTGAGCAATCCATACTCAAAGTTGAATTTGTTAAAATTAAAATTGAACCTAAATCCTAAGTGTATAATATGCACTTGGGTATACTCAAGATTTTGAGAAAGTTATTTTATTTACAACAATATCCCTAGAATTAAAAAGGGGTGGAAAACCCCCCTGAATAATTTCAAGCGCCACGTTTTTTGTCTCATCAACCTGTCAAACCGTCAAAAGTTTGATATACCTTCCTCCTCTCTCATTTAGATTGTTCCTACTATTTCAATCTAGAGATTTTTGAAATATTGGAAATTTCATCAAACTTCATTCACAGTTTTGGTTCATTCAAATAGTTCGTGTTTTGAGGACGCATTGTAGAGAAATAGACGCGTGATTAGGTAAGATAATGGTTCATTTCTTTGTCATTGTAATTTGGAGGTTTGTGTATTTTTTTTTAAAACACATTGATGTTTTAGTGTTTACTTCTCAAAATAAGGGTTACAAAGTTTGGTATGACGAGGAAAAAGGAAGATATGAAAGGTTGTGCAAGAAAAAATTCAAAAAAGCATCTTGATACTTGATAGAGGCGGAAATGAAAGGTCTGAAAATGTTAAGAGAAAAAGTCAGTCATCTTTCTTATTTTATTGAACACAAAACAAATATATTGAACTTGCATTTCTGGTAGCTTTTGGTCAAGACATCATTAACAGGACATGTTAATGGCTTTTTTTCTTTGTGAGGTAAGAAAGGTATTTTAGTATTTACTCCCTCCGTTCCAGGACTACTTTCATAGTAGTCTCGAGCACGCGAACCAAGGAAGAGCAAGTATGTGAGTGTAAAGTGTTGATAGGCGAACTAAAGTGAACTATCTGGGTGGATTAACATAATTAAAGGTTTAAGGCTTAGTAGTTCGCCCAGAGCTCGCCATAGGTGGCCAGAGCCACGTCACTACCTTTTGACCAGTCAATGCAATAGAGAGAGAGGAAGCTCGCCACGTAGCTCGCTCTTAGCTCACCCAGTAGCTCGCCCAGAGTTGAAGACAAGAGACTACTCCCTAGTACAAGCATTGCACTATGGAACAACACAAAGGCAAAGGAGCTCGCCAGTCCGGAGTGAAGCCAGTAGCTATGTAGGTTGCCAATAGTGATGTAGTAGGTCAAAACAATATAATTAGAGCATAATAGTAGGCAAGCTGACAAGTGTTAAGGACAATTGTCAGCATATTAAGCTAAGTAAGCTTAATAAGTGCCACCTCATTACATGCAATGATATAAATAGACCTTTTATAACAATTTTTTCTCTCCAAGTTCATAATATACACAAGAGCACTTCTCTCTATTTTCTCTCTCTACAAATTACTCTTAAATTCATCCTAGATTATTGTTTGGAAGGATTCAGTGATAAAATCAGCCACATAATCATCATCATTAACAAATTCTTCCAACAATTTGGCGCTATAGGAAGGGTCCGAACCTCCGATCATAAAAAATCTGTGAGAAAGATTGAGAAGTTGAAGGTGTTCTTGAGAAGTTTGAAGATTTGAAGGTTTGAAGAAAACGAACAAATTTCCAGAATTAATGGATAAACTCAGGAAATGAAAAGCTTTAAACGCATGTGTGTTAGTGATTAAACAAAATTCTGGACAAATCGATTACGTGCAAGGCTAGAAAGACTTTAAGCTTACCTTGCCTTTGCTAGAAAAACTTTAAGACGAAGTACCTTAGCTGGACAAGGATGTCGCGAGATAACACACATACTTTGTCCAATACTAGGAGATGGAAGGGACCAGCTCCCCGACATAACCATGCCGATGGGGAATCTTCCCGCCAACGAGCTCCTGGGCGAGCTACCACCCAGGAGCAGGCCCCAGCGACCCAACAAGATGGGATGAATAGGCAGCAGCAACGGGACGAGCTCTCGAGAGCTACCCAGCAGGCCCCCACCAACACGGCAAGCGACCAGGAGACCAGGAGGTCACATTCCTCCCAACTGAGGGAGAGAGGGATCGAGCTCCGTGGCGCGCTCCGTGATGAACAAGAGGTGAGCAGCCCAGAGCTCACCACCGACAGGCTGCTGGTAAGGCCAAAATAAGCGATAGGCTCGGTCCACAAGGTGGGCGAGCTAGGAGCCAGGCGGAGGCTCCACCACTAACTAGCCACACAGCACTCTCCAGGGAAGGCTGGGATGGAGATACGAAGAAACAACACAAGAATCTATGCCAGTGCTACTACTCCCGGTGGGAAGGGAGGACTTGGACCTACGTCCTCGTAGGTCTGCGTATGACAGATTAAGGAGGCCAGCTTCCGATAGGCTCGGCCCAAATGGTGCTCGACAATTCCAGCATATCACAGATGGGCTACCCTGGAGCGAGGGACTGTGGGGCCGGACGTCCGTGAGACATACGACCCTTGAACAACCTCCACAGGAGATAGCTCACGGTGATGAGCTAGCCACATTGAAAAAGGCCATCGAGCAACTCCAGATGCAAGTGACCGCTAAGAGAAGTGGAGTAGATACGACCACACTCCCGGCATCACCCCTGGCACCGTCTATTCTGAAGGCGTATGTGCAAAAGAATATCCAGTTCCCAGTGATGGCCGCGTACAAGGGAGAGTCCAACCCAAAAGTGCACACATCTAAGTACGCGGACTTTATGATCTCGGTGAGAGCATCAGATGCCACCCAGTGAGGAATTTCTCGCTGACCCTCGGAGACCGAGCTCATAGATGGTTCTCATCATTAGCTCTGCGGTCGATCCAATCCTTTGGACAGCTGACGCGGGAGTTCCTGTTGCACTTTTCCGGCTATGGGTCATACCTAACCAGCAATACCTAGAAAGGTTCGACAAAATCTTGTGGAAGGCGAGCCCATCAATGAAGACACTAAAATTGTGGCCGTCATGGCCGGACTGAAAAAGGGCACGGAGCTATGGAAGGAGATGCACTTGTCCTGCCCAGAGACCTACGCGGAGTTCAGACACAAGGCAGGTGTCTACGTCGCTATGCAGGAAGCATTACTGAAGGAGGTAGGTAGTACCGATGGAAAGAAGCCTGGAGGCAAGAAGGTCAGGGGCACCTACAAAGCTCCGCAAAACTTGAAGTCTTTTGGAGATGAGAATTTAAGGAAAAGTTAAACCAAGTGTTGACAGTCTCGGTCGATCATATGTTCACGGCTGTTAAAGACAAAGCTATGTTGAACGAGCCGTGAAAGATCCGTCAAGACCGTAGTAAACTCAACCCCAACAAGTACTGTGCATACCACCAGAGCATTGGACACTTCACTAGTGAGTGCCGAGACTTGTTAAAACAGCTCTGGAAGTTTTACGAGGATGGAAAGCTAGTCGAGTTCGCTAAGAAGGCCCCAATGAAAAGGCAAAGACAGGACAGAAAGGAAGAAACTAATGATGACGAAGAAGAGGAGGATGAGGATCGTCGTCCCTGACAAAACAGGCATAGGCCACCTCCAGCTCCTGCACAACAAGAGCCTAATATAGAGATTCTCGTCATTGAAGGACAGTCTGGGCAGCTGGCAGGGTTGTTGATGGAAGACCATCAGTGTCAAAGAGGCAAAGAAAGGCAGACATCCGGTTTGTCCACCAAGTCCAGGAAAGCGGTTCTAGCTCCAAGCTGAATGCTAAATCAATTGCGGAACTGACATTCTCGCAAGCTGACCTGGAAGGAATCCTCACTCCCCACAATGACTCGTTGGTGATCAGCGCCAACATAATGAATACGAAAGTCTACCGACTGCTCGTGGATACTGGCGCCTACACCAATATTCTATTCAAGAGTACCGTAGACCTGCTAGGAGTCTACGAGTCGTATATCGAAAGTTGTAATCATATAATAGTGGGGTCTGGGGAAGCTGTAACCATTCCCCTAGGAATAATTAGGTTGAGTGTCGAGCTTGTATCAGTCGAGGACCCAGAGAGGAGACTGACTAGATTGATAGATTTCTTAGTAGTAGATCAATAGTCGTCCTACAATGGGTTCCTCGGCCGGCCATTTATATCTGAATTTAAAGTGGCATGTTCAACCTACTACTACTGTTTGAAATTTCCTACTCCAAAGGGCACCGAAACTATCAAGGGTGACCAGAAGAAAGCCAGAGAGTGTTTACTCCAAATTAAAAACCTGTTACGCAGGTACTTGTATACAAAGATGAAGTACATCACTTAGCAGACGAGCCGAACATCCTCGACGTTATCTCGATAGAAACTGAGTTAATGGAGGTAGATAACCAGCTCGAAGAGGTGGAGGTCGACCAGCAAACAGCGCCTATGAACATAGATAATGTGCAGCCAGACAGCGTGCCCGTTGACATAGCAGTGCAACAACTTGCGGAGGTGCCCATGGAGATAGACGACGGTCAACAAGATGGCGAGCCTAGTAGCTCAGCAGTGCAGAAGCCTACGGAGCTACCTGAACTTAACCCAAATAAAAATGAGGACCTCGAACCCCGAGTGGGTTATGAGCCTACACAGGAAGAGGACGAGTTGAGCTGCGAAGGGTTCGCCACAAATCTGAGATGGAAAGCAAAGAAAAGAAGAACTACCCCGGTGGAGGAGCTACAAGCTATCCAGGTGGACCCCAGCAGGAGTGACTTGGAACTTTTCATAGGTTCTGAGTTACCGGAGCCCTACAGGAGCAAGTTGGAGAAATTTCTCAAATCCAACCTGGATGTGTTTGCCTGGCCCCACAAAGATATGACGGGAATCCCGCTGGAATATGCAAGCCATTGACTAAACATTGATCCAACAAAGAAGCCTGTCCGGCAAAAGAGAAGAAAGTACGGACCAGACAAGTACGAGGCCTTAACCACGGAGGTGAAAAAGTTGTTGGGTAACAAACTCATCCAAGAGGAGCTCTGCCCGCAGTGGTTAGGTAATCCAGTATTGGTGAAGAAGCCAAATGGGACGTGGAGACTGTGCGTAGAATTCATAGATCTCAGCGCAGCTTGCCCGAAGGACAACTTCCCACTACCCTACATCGACCAGTTGGTAGATAATACTGCAGGACAGGAAATAATGACTTTCATGAATGCTTTTGCAGGTTATCACCAAATAGCAATGCACGCAGATGACCAGGAATATACAGTGTTCTACACAAACAAGAACCTGTTCTGCTGGAGTAGGATTCCATTCGAACTCATCTACGCCGAGGCCACATACCAAAGGTTGGTCAATAAAATGTTTGACCAACACATTGGACACACAATGGAGGTGTACGTGGACGACATTGTGGTCAAATGCTTGAGGAAGGAGGATCACCTAGACCACCTCAAACAAGCGTTTGACATAATGCGGCACTACAGCATGAAGTTAGATCCCAAGAAGAGTAGCTTCAGAGTACATTCGGGGAAGTTCCTGGGCCACCAGGTGAGTCAAAGGGGGATCGAGGTCAACCCTTCTCTAGTAAAGTGTATCATGGAGATGAAGCCACCCGACTCGGTGAAGAAAGTTCAAAGACTAACTGGATGCTTAGCAGCCTTGAACAGATTTATCTCCACGTCCGGTGATAAGAATCGACCATTTTTCGAGTCGATCAAAGTAAAAAACAAAGATGATTTGTAGTGGATGAGAGAATGTCAGGAAGCCTTCGAGAAAATCAAAGAATATCTCAGCAATCCACAGATCCCGTCAAAGCCCGAACTTGGAGAAAAGCTGTACCTATACCTGGCGGCATCAGAGGTGGCCATCAGTTCAGTGCTAGTACGAGCAGAGGGAAAAACACACTTACCAGTGTACTATGTAAGCCAAACACTACACGAAGCGGAGCTACGCTACCTACCCACGGAGAAGTTGGCTTGCGCACTGGTAATGAGTGTTAGAAAGTTGCGGCCTTATTTTTCGACCACTAGGTGGAAGTCTTGACAACGTTCCCATTGAGGCAAATACTGCATCGGACGGACACTGCAGGACGCTTGTTGAAATGGTCACTAGAAGTTAGCCAATCCGGAATAACCTACGCACCCCGAATCACGATCAAGGGACAGACACTCGTCAATTTCATCATCGAGCTAACATTCCCACAAGATCCAACAAGGGGGCGTATAGTACAGTGGCACCTCTACGTAGAAGGATCATCAACTAGCACAACAGTTGGAGCCGATGTAGTACTAATAAGCCCAGATAGACAAGTCTTCACTTCCGCAATAAGGTTCGATTTGAGAGCCACAACAACGAAGTAGAGTATGAAGCACTGATAGCCAGACTTAGGTTATCATTAGTTGTGGGGACAACTAAACTTCAAATTTTCGGAGATTCCCAGCTAATAATATCCCAACTCCGGGGGGAATACGAAGCTAAGGACCAACAAATGGCGTTATACCAGAGGATAGTAGCGCACCTAATCTCACTATTCCAGCAAGTGTACCTCGAGCAGATTCCAAGATTGGAGAATACACAAGCAGATGCGCTAGCACGACTAGCTACCAGTAGCGGAGAAGCTGAGCTAATCGAAGTTGTTGTCACAAAGTTAAAAGAGCCCTCGACGTTTGATTATAAATTAAATCAACCTCGAGTGAGGGGCAGGAGGAGATAGACGATTGGAGAGCTCCCATTACGAAATACTTGGAAGACGACTCACTTCCAAAAGATGTTTGGATAGTGTTAAATACCTGCTTAGATTTTGATGTGTGCAAAACATGTATTCTTAATTGAACTAAATCTAATATCTTGACTTGAGAAAATTGACTTGGAAAACTATAGTTGAAAGGAAAGTCTACAACTGTAATGTTTCTCTACAGTCAGTTTCTATATTTTTCAGTACCCTACAGCTGCAAAGTTCAAGACCCTACAACTGATATATCAGTTTGAAGATTGAAGTACAAGTTCAAGACTTAATGAAGATTATTAAGACCCTTAAGCTCAAATTAGTGTAACAATTTTGCACTCACTATAGAGTACTTAAGAGGATGTTTTAACAAAGTTTCTGGAAGATTAATGAGGACTAATTAAAGACAACCATAATTATGAGAATGAAGATAAATAGTACACTCTGTACTATTCTGTGTGAAGGATGAGGACCACTTCACACATGCCTATAGAGAGAGAGGAGCCTTATCCAGAATTCAAATTTGAATCTCTCAACGGATAAGTCACTCCCCTTCATCTATAAATAGAAAATGTTCTTAGAGGAAACAACAACAACAACCTGCGCATACAAGTATTCAACCTGAGAAAGTCTACAACCAACAAATTCTAGAGAGAAATTTTATTTGTGATTCATAGGATAGTTGGTTGGGATTTTCTTAGAAAGAATCACTCTTTATTGTTGTTCCCTCACTTGTTTTATTATTTCTACTTAGTGTAGATATCTCTGTGTGAGGTTTGTTTAACTTTTAGTGAGTTATATTCTGAGTGAATAGGATAGTGTCTCTTTTTAGAATAGGAATCTGAGTGAACCTAGTTCTAAGGGGGAACTATTTGTATTGAAATATGTGATCCATTCTTAGTGAATTTGGCACCTAAGTGGTGTAACAGTGGATGTATGTTTGTCTTTTTAATAGACACTGAACCACTATAAACCCTGCTGTTTTATTTATTTTGTTTATTTAATTTTTGTATTGCATATTTTATCTTATTGTTACATTCATCAGTGTAGTTAAATTTGTGCATAAAACTTTGTGTTTTTCACAAAGGAACTGGACTCTACAGCTGTAGACTTCCTTAAGTAACTCAGTTGTTAAGTTTGTTAAAATTGTTTTTCATTAACACTTACACTTATTTCCGTTGCACATTAGAGTATTCTCAATACACCTTCTAGTGCGAGAATCCCTCTGATACTTTGTCTACAAGTTATTTATTTTATTTGCAAAGTTGTATAACTCTGCAGCTGTAGACTTCTCTAGTCCACAGCTGTATCCTTTGTGGTCCATAAAACCTCTTGTAGACTAATTGTTTTTGAACTTTTAGAGGTTACTGTGAGGTTCTAGATTGCCCTTTTTGAAAAAGTTTGTAAAGTTTAATTTTGGACTCAAGGTCTATTCACCCCCCCTCTAGACCTTGACCACTTAAGGACCAACAAGTGGTATCAGAGCAGTTGGCTTGCCACTGCTTTGATCAGTACCTAGCTAGATCCTTTTTGTTTTTGAAAAACACACCTGCATACTTGCATGGCTCCAAAGATGGTGAAATCCAAGGTTCATATGTTCTCTGCTGAAGACTATGATGAATGGAAGATCAGAATGCAAGTTCATTTATCAGCAATAAATGATGAAATGTGGTCTATAATCTAAGATGGCCCCATACCTATTGTGAAGGTCAACACTGCAGCTGATCAGTCAGCTGGACTAGCTCAGATCATCCCCAAACCCAGAAGGGAATGGACAGAGGATGACAAGAGAAGGTCCAATCTTGACAATGTTGCAAAGAACACTATTTATCATTCACTGGATAAAATTGTGTTTAGCAAGATCAAAAACTGCAAAACTGCAAAGGATATATGGGAAAAGTTGGAAATGATTTGTGAAGGAACTGAACAAATCAAGGAAAACAAACTCATGACAACAGTTCAAAAGTTTGAGAACTTTAAGATGAATTCTGGTGAAACTCTTGAAAAGTTTGAGTCAAGATTAATTGAGATACTCAATGAGCTAGCCTCACTTGTGTTAATGAAATCTTCGCAAAACACGTTTTCATGTGGCTTTCGAATCGGATTTCACTAACAACACAAGAAATTAAGCTTACTGGAACTTGCAAAGTACAAATTCTAGAAAGATTTCGGCAGAGCTTTGTTAAGACAGCGAAAACTTGGTTCTATTTCTGAAAAATGGCCTATTTATAGGCGAAAATCATAAGCAGGTGGTGGCATGGGTGTTGCCACGCCTTTCTGGGTATTTACATGCATCTATCACCGTATGTACAAGATAATTACAACAAGAAATTGACCAAAAATGGTAAAAATAACGCTCTGGCGATCAGATATGAAGGCGGCGAGCAGCTGGTTATAAACAGCTTAGGGTGCGAGCCGCTGGTTGGGCGAGCTGCTCGCCGCTATCCAAAATTACACTACCTGCTCGCCTCCTACTGCATATAGGAGGCGAGCAGCTCCTTGGCGCAAGCAGGTGCAGCTGCTCGCCTCCTTGGAGTTTTCATTGCTGCACTCCCCTTTTGCACTATCCATGTGATTTTTCATCTTCTTCATTGATTTATGTTTATTCCAACTGCATCTTGGCTCCATTGTTCTCATCTTCTCATCTTGGGTTAATTCTCTTGGGACATGTCACCTAGGATTATGTCGATTACTTTCTTGATCATTCGAATTAACTTATTTCATCAACAGTTGCCCCCTAGCTTGTTATTTGTTGGAACCATTAGGTGGATAACAACTATCAAGTTATATGGATTTTATAAGAATCCTCCGATTTAGGAAGTAATTTCAATCTTGGCTTGACCTGCGACCATTTGGATGATGGATATAGTGAAAAAACACCATGGCCTCATTAAAAACCTAGCCGTAAACCACCCTTGTGGATAAACCAGTCGTAGGAAAAAAGAGATACCAGGGTGTACTTCCAAATATCAATGTCCAAATGGTGTTGAGCATTCTTAATTGGATCGTCGTGTATTGAAATGATTGAAATTGATGAGTTGCCACTTGAATTAGGAGGAGGGGAGTAGCTCCTAATGTGAAGAGGCGAGCAGCCCATTATGTGAGGAGGTGAGCAGGTGAGCTGCTCGCCGCCTTTGCCCACGTGACCTGCACGGAATCCGAAAGGTCACCTTATTTGGCGCGCCACTTTTCAATATTTTATAATTTTGCATTTTGACCCCCGAAATTTGTGCAGAAGGGCCTGCCCCTATCCATATAAATATCAAAACTGTCTCCATTACTCACTTCTTCCCTTTCACTCCATGTCATACCCGAGAGATTTCCGGCGATAACTCCGGCGATATCTCATCCATCCGTTTCGCTCGTAAGGTAGGTTACGAGCTTTTGTCTTTTCTTTTAGTATTGTTTTATTCCGACTGGAAATCAAATCCTTCGTCGTCGTCTTTCATTGTCGAAAATTGTCACCTTCAATCCGAGAGTAGAAATTATCAGGTTTTTAGGCATATCTTCATTGGAGACTGGTTTTGGGATTTAGCACTTTAGTATTTAGGGTTGAATCCGTAGTTTGAGTGTTTTTCCATGATTTTTGGAGCTTTTCGCCGGAATTAATGGCGTCCTCTCCATCCTCCGGCAATATGCCACCGCAAAACCCAGAAAAACAGCCTATGGTGGAGTCCCCGCTCCACAATTTATGGGATTACTCAAATTTAGCCCAGAATCGAGGCACTGGAAGCTTAGTAATCAGAACGGAATCCCAAAATTTGGATCGTTCCGTTCAAGAGAGGAGGCGAGCAGCTGAAATGGATGCTGAGAGAGCTGCTTGCCTCCAGGTTGAAGCTGAAGGAGCTGATCGCCGCTCTTCTGGGCGAGTTGCTCGCTCCTCTGGATCTCCTGCTATTCGCTCCCAAACTGAGGAAGCTGCTCGCCACCCGAGGCGAGCAGGTACAACTGCTCGCTCCCCTGGACAACTTGAGAGATCTGCTCGCTCCCCTTCTCGCGGAGCTGCTCGCCGCCCAAAGCAACGAGCTGCTCGCCGCCCAAAGCAACGAGCTGCTCACCGCCTTAGTAGAGGAGCTGCTCGCTCCCGACGAGCAGGTGCAGCTGGTCGCCGCCAGGTATCCGATAGGGATTTAAGAGCTGCGCATCGTGCGCAAGTCTCTCGTCATGGCCAAACCACTCGTTCTCCTCTGGCCAAAAGAAGATTGATTATCATTAACGAAGAAACTGATGACGAGGAGACTGACTATGACGTTCATTCAGTTGCCCGTGACGTATTTACGACGAGCTCAGAGGCTTCTGAGCCTAATGTCGAAGCAGTGAGTAATGTCCGAGAAGTTCCAGAAGCTTGGGATCAGACTGCTGATGTTACCGAGGTGGCGAATCCTCGTGAGGGTGCCACCGACTCCAAATTGGGAGAGGATTTTGAAATAGGCGAAGGGCCTAGCCAAGCTGATCTTTGGAGAGAGTTGGCTCAAGCTTATCAACCTCCGGCAGAAGTACTTGAAGAGAGAATACCGGAGGGGATCGCGCAGGACTTTAACTGACTAGTTTTTCTTGAGCAGTACCGGGATCAATTCATCCGACCTCGTCTCCCTCCCGTTCCATATGTTAAAATGAGATACGTGGCCACTCGTCATCAGAGCCTGTTGTTGGAAGAGGACTTGACAACTTTACGGGATGGGTTTCAGATTCCACTTGATATCCATATGTACGTTCCACGTGACTACGAACGAGCTGATCGGCCCCCCACCAGGATGTACAGCGATGAATGTTGATATTCTTGAGGCCGGGTTCCCCCTTCCGTTGCATCTGATAATTGGACAGTTTTTAATGGATACTAACTTAGCAATTACTCAAATCACACCGAACGGGTGGAGAAATATGCTGAGTTACTTAACGGTGATGGGATTAGAGGGGTATCCCAACCGGTTGACAGCTCCGGAGATTCTTTATTCGATAATGATCTCAGAATGTACGGAGGAGGGGTATGGCTACTATTATGTGAAAGCCCGATCGGGAATGAAGATTGTGGAGGGCATTCCCAATAAAGTAAAGCGATGTAAAGAGCAGTTTTTCTTTATGGGTGGTGATTGGCGTGCCTCCACATCCTATACTGGTGTTAGAGATAGGATCAATACTCTGGAAAAATATGGAGAACTGAGACGTAAGTAGCGTCTTCTGTGTGTTATTCGTTTTGAAGTTCACTTATATAACTTTATTTTTTGCAGGTCTGAGGCTTCCAAGTTGGGGTCAAAAGGGAATTCCGAACCTGTTCATCTACGCACTCTCAAACGCTTCTTCCCATCGTGAGCAATTCCGGACCGTGAAGCATTTGTCACACGAGCACTGTAGACGCGCAGCTCATTTGGTGACCAGTCCGCATCACCTTGCCGCTCAAGCTCCGCCTTTTGAGGGTACATACTTGATTTGTTCGAGTTTTGGTTATATTTAATTTCCTGATCTTCTGATAATCTGTCATTCTCTAATTGTAGATCAAGGGGTTACCGTCGCTATTCCTCAAGAGTTCAACACTTTCTGTCAGAAAGTCATGAAGCTCAAAACTGGAAAGAATAAGCGCAAGATGGACCCGCCAGCCACGATGGTGGTATTGAGGAAGAAGAGGGCTGCCCAGGCTGCAACTCCGTCTGCTCCCGCTGCTCCTGTGGCTCCTCCAGCTCGAGTGAGCCCACCAAGGAAATCGAAACAGTCGAGGAGGGAGGGTGGTTCTCCTGCCGGTGACGAGGCCGGCCAATCAAAGAAGAAAAATAAGACCGGTCCATCCGGGGGATCTCGTCGGCCATCTCCACCTTCTCGATCTGATGATCAATGTGGCGCTGTTTCCCCTCCTTCTCGCGAGCCCGGTTTTCATCGAGATAACACATATCTCAGATGGGACTACGACGTCAAGGAGTCGTAAGTGTCTGCCTCTAAGCCTTTTGTCTTCTTTGGATATATATAACTGGCAGTTTAATGATACAATCTTTATCTCCTTTGAGTTACCATCCGGGTGATCACCCATTCCGTTGCGATGCCCTCCACCAGATTGCATGCTCTCGCGTCCCTAGGCATTTTGGGGATATCAAAGATATCGAGGTGCAGAGGGCTTCTGAATTCGTCTCACAGTCGTGGAGTGCGACGAATGACAAGGTTATCCACGAGCAGACGCTGAGTGACAACATACATCTGGGTAGTATGTTTGCCAGTTCTTCCACTATCATGTATCAGCGAATTATGGATTAGGCGATAGCATTGGGAAGAACGAACCGTCATCTCCTTGAGACGAATGAAGAGCAACTGAAGGTGATCCAAGTTAGAGAGGATGAGCTGAAAAAAGGCGACTTTGAAGATCAAGAGCACCTTAGACTTTGAGAAAAAAACTATTGACGATTGCAGAAAACTTCAGCACACCAATCGCAATCTTGAAGAGCAATTGCAGAAGGCTACTGAAGGGATCGCTAGCCTCAAAGCGGAGTTCGCTCAAGAGCGCCAAGATAATGCCGTTAAGATGGATCAGATCCTCGAGCTGGAGAGGGAAGAAGCTAAGCTTTAGCTCGATTTGGAGGGTTTGTACACCGAGGAGGATCTGGGGGAGCAGGTGCGTGATGCATCGAATTTTGGATACATCTGCTCCTATAGTGAGTGTATTCGAATCATCCACCGGGCTGAGGAAAGAGGACAAAAGATTTCTGATCTGATGAAGAAGGAGTTCCTGGACTATGTCAGAGCTAATCCACCAAGCAAGTCGCAGCCTCTTCCCATAGCCGATCTGGTGGATTTCTGGATCGATCTGGGGGTTTTTGGAGAGGGATATACTATTATTAATCCCCCGGGTCAGATCGTTTCAGACGATTCTGATGAGGACACCACTGAGGCTCCCGCGTTTGCTTCAGGAGTTGTTGAGACCACTGAAGCCTCTCCGGATGAAGATCGTCAGAGGCGGGATGATGCGGTCGCGATGTCTTACATCCAAACTCCTCTGGGTGCTGAAGCTACACCCCGTGAAGTTCAACCCACCGATGCTGCTACTGGTGATGCCCCTACTGTTGATTAGGGCTTTTTTTCGCCGGATGTCTTATCTGTTTTAGACATCGGTTTTGCTATCTTTTGATGCTTTCTTTATTGGCCTTTTCTTTTTGACATATCATCGGATGTATTTGACTTTGTTTGGTTGTATGCCGAACCTTTTTAAGGAATGAGAATGATCGTCTTGCCTACCTGTTTATATTGCCCGTTCTTTTGGTGGTGCTCGTCTTCACATTCTACTTTTCAGTATTTTCGTAATAACCTTTAAGGTTGTAACGATCCACACTCTTACGTCAGGGTGCTCAATTGGGATTTTATGCTTTCCTATCCATTTGGAGCGTGCACTACGCTTCCGTCGGATGAGCGTTTACATTTATATCCCGAGCTATTCTGGAGTGTTTAATGTGCTATCCTGTGGAGCGCGCACTGCATCCGTTAGGATGAATATTTTTAAACACTTCCGGCCCATTTGGGGTGGACTTATAATGGTCGATCATGCTCAATTCTTGTCTGGGATGTGTTAGGTGTCTGACACCGTAACTTATCCGCTCAAGAAGTGCAAGATGCTTCGCTCTTGTTTTAGGACTTTTATGGTCTCTAACACCATTCATGTCGCTGTACAAGGAGCGTGCCCGGCAAAGGGTGCATTTGACCAAGAAAGCCACTTTCAGGCAATTTCAAGTAGGACTGCAATCCTTCTTGGTCATCGCTAACCGAAAAAAGATTGTCTTTCACATTCCATTCACCGTTGGCGTAACCAAGTGTACATTATACATCTATTATTGATAAAATTTCTTCAAATGAGCAGCATTCCATGTGTATGAGGAAGGTGTACCATACAGGTGTTCCAAATCACAAGTTCCGTTTGACCAACTTCGCGAAACATGAAATGGTCCTTCCCATCCAGGTCCGAACGTTGCAGGTGGAGTGGACAGAATTTTTCGCAGCACCAAATCGCCTTAAATGGAAATTTCTCTTTCTGACTTGCGAATTGCAATACCTGGTAGTGTACTATTTGTGCGTTGCGTTGCGCAGTTCTGCAACAATTCGCTTTTCTTCAAGGAAGTCTTTCTCGATCGCGATGGCTTTATCGTTCTCTTCCTCGTTGTACATGCAAACTCGCCATGTGGGATTCTGTAGCTTGACTGGCACCATCGCTTCAGTTCTGTATGCCATTGAGAATGGGGTTTCTCCAGTATTTATTCTGAATGACGTTCGGTATGACCACAACACTTCCGGGAGTTCTTCTGACCAGCTTCCCTTCTTTTCCGTCAAACAGAGCTTCAATGTTTGCTTGATGATCTTGTTGACTGCTTCAATCTGACCGTTTGACTGTGGATGATAGGGCGTTGAGTAATACTTTTTAATTTTCCATGTATCACAAAACTCTCGGATCTTCTTTCCATCAAACTGTGGTCCGTTGTCTGTTACGATTGATCGAGGTATACCGAATCTGCAGATCAAGTTTTTCCAGATGAAATTGATCATCTTTTCCTGCGTCACTGTCACTAGAGATTCGGCTTCTGCCAATTTAGTATAATAATCCACGGCAACCACCACGAACCTCACACTTCCCTTTCCCGGTGGGAATGGTCCGATGATGTCGATGCCCCATTTATCGAATGGCCATGGTCTGTACACCGGCTTCAACTCTTGCGGAGGAGTGTTTATGTTAGGAGCGAACATCTGGCATTTGTAGCATTTTTATGCCAACGAGATTGCATCTTCTTTTAAGGTGGACCAATAGTACCCTTGCCTGATAGTCATGTGCGCTAATGCCCGTCCTGCAGTGTGGCTCCCACATATGCCTTCGTGGATTTCCTTGAGAATTTACAATCCCTATTTCCGTGATATACATTTGAGTAGGGGTGATGAAAATCCTCTCTTGTATAATTGGCCGTCGATCATCACGTAACGAGCTGCCTGCTTAACCAGCCGAGCTGCTATCCAGGAATCCTCAGGCCGCTCTCCTCTAGTCAAATATTTCATTATACTAGCTCTCCAATCGTCATCATCCAACTCGTCCACCTCCTACCCCCTATTCGAAGTTTGATTCATTTTATAATCGAAGGTCGAAGGATTCTCAAGTTTGGTGATGACAACTTCTGATATGTCTGTTGCCCCCTGGCTCGATGTTAATCTGGCCAGAGCATCGGCTTGCGTGTTCTCTAGCCAAGGTATCTGTTCGATATAGACTTGTTGAAACATGTTCAATAGATGAGCTACTATTTTCTGATATAGTATCATCTGTTCATCTTTAGCCTCGAATTCTTCACGGACTTGTGATACGATCAATTAGGAGTCGCTGAAGATTTGTAGTCGTTTGACTCCAATAGCCAACGCAAGTCTGAGTCCAACTATCAGCGCTTCGTATTCTGCTTCATTATTCGTTGCCAGGAAAGCAAATCGGATGGCTGATGTAAACACTTAACGATCGGGGCCTATTAACACCACTCCTGCCCCCAACGCCGTACTGGTAGATGATCCGTCCACGTACAAGTGCCACAGATGTTCACAATCCCTTATCAAAAGTGGTGTGTAAGTCAATTCTATAATAAAGTCGGCCAGAACTTATCTCTTGATTGCCGTTCGTGTCACGTACGTAATGCTGAACTGGCTGATTTCTAGAGACCATTTCAGCAGTCTTCCCACTCTATCTGGACTGTGGAGAATTTGTCTCAGCGGGAATGTAGTGAGTACTTCTACTTGATGATCGTAGAAGTACGGCCGCAACTTTCAAGTGCTCATGACTAAGGCATACGCAAGCTTCTCGGTTGGAGAATATCATATTTCTGCCTCGTGCAGAGCTTGACTTACGTAATAGATTGGGGAATGGAACTAGCCTTCCGCACGCACAAGTACTGAACTTATTGCTACCTCCGACGCTGTGAGGTAGAGGTACAGTTTCTCGCCAGGCACTGGCTTGGATAGAATTTGTGTGTTGCTCAGATATCTTTTGATTTGATCAAAAGCTTTCTGACAATTGTCTATCCACACAAAGTTATCCTTCTTCCTCTTCATAGCCTCAAAAAATGGTCTGCACTTGTCTCCAGAGCGTGAAATGAAGCGATTCAATGCCGCTAGACAACCAGTCAGACGTTGAATCTTTCGGACTGAATGAGGTGGCTTCATGTCAATAATGGCTTTGACTTTTGTCGGGTTCACTTCTATTCCGCACTGACTTACTAGATGTCCTAAGAATTTTCTCGAGTGAATTCCGAAGCTGCTTTTCTTGGGGTTGAGTTTCATGTTGTAGGCGCGGAGTATCTCAAACGTTTGAGCTAGATGTTCAAGATGGTCTTCCTTATATAAGCTCTTCAAGACAATATCGTCCACATAGACTTCAATTGAGTGGCCGATATGCTCGTCGAACATCTTGTTCACCAGTCTTTGATACGTGGCCCCGACGTTAATCAAGCCAAATGGCATTCTATCCCAACAATAAAGATTCTTGTTTGTATAAAATGCGGTGTCTTCTTGATCGTTTGGATGTAAAGCAATCTGGTGATAACCCGCAAAGGCGTCCAGAAATGTCATCAATTCGTGTCCAGCGGTATTATCAACCAAATTATTAATATGAGGAAGCGGAAAGTTGTCCTTCGGACATGCCGCGTTTAAATCAGTAAAGTCGATACAAAGCCTCCATGTACCATTGGGTTTACGAACGAGGACTGGGTTCGCAACCCATTGAGGGCATAAGGTTTCATGTATCAACTTATTATCCAGCAACTTTTTTACTTCCACAGTCAGCGCCTCGTATTTCTCTGGGCCGAACTTTCGTCTATATCCTCCACTTCTTATGTTGTCCAATTTCTCGAGTATAAGATGTAGTGTTTCATTGATATAGGTGGAATCTCCTTGATGGTAGGATGTTGAAGGTATGTAGTTATGTGATGTATGATGGGGTTGGTAAGTTCTTTCATTTTGGGAGGTTGAAAGATGGTAAGTATATGATGTAGAAGGTTGAATATTTGGTGGATGATAGGAAGAGTGGTTGTAT
>JAPKLY010000664.1:165941-181556 GCA_026898435.1 Prunella vulgaris
ACAAAATCCTGCAAAAATTACCAAGTATCAAACTCTCACAATAGTAATCAGTCAAAAATAAGAGAAACAACAAACAACCAAACAATCTAGCCGTCTCCCCGGCAACGGCGCCAAAAACTTGTTTAACCAAAATGTGTCCTCACGCAAGTGTACGTGATCGCTATTGTTGTGGTAAGCTTGACCAAGTTTTAATATATCGAACCCAAAAGAGATGGGGACTTGTAAGGAAATATTGTTGTTTCAATTGGCTAGCTAACAAAGCAATAAAGGGGTAAGGTTTCTATCGTCTACTAATGCGTCAAAGAAGTAAACTACCTATCACCTTGGGTTGCAAAGTGAGAAAATGTGAGAGATATGTGCTAGTGTACTATCCTATGTTTCACATGGTGAAGTATCACTTTATCATGCAATGAGGTTGTGTACAATCAATCGTCTAGCCACCCTAACATGCACAAAGGTCTCCCTACATACACATTAAAGCCTCTAATTAATCTTCCAATTCTCTAAGGATAATTCTCACTATCTTAGGAATTTTATCAAACACTTAACATGCATTGACCTTAATACAAGAATATTTAGGAAAATAGCTCTACTTTAGCATGAGACTAGCTCCCTAATGGCCCTTATGATCACTACACATGCAAAGCATTCATACAATCCATCAATGTAGAGAATTGAACATACAACAACTCATAGCATTCAAAAGATCAACATGATCACCACACTACTCCATAGGAATCATACACCAACACATAAAGGGATTAGCCCATGGCTAATTTGGTAAACATAAGAACAATTAAGCTAGGAACAATCATCATTAAGCAAGAATTGTAAAGAGAATTACCTATTACAAGGAAATTGAAAAGATACAAATTTACCTCTACAAGCTATCTAGCAACCCGGCAATGAAAATTAGAATCCAATCGGTAGAAATGTAGCTCTAATCGAGATGAGAATGCAGGAATAAACGGATCGTCGATCCAAGTGGTAGATCAAAAGTTATCTAAGAATTTGTGAGAAGAAATCTTAAGAAACCCACTAGTAACTACCTCTCTCTCCCTCTAATCTAAGAATCTAACTATGATTATGAACTAAATGTGACTTGGATGCCTTGAGAATCTGATCCTTGGAGTATTTATAGTGCCCACAATGCTTGGTCCAAAATTCCCTTCATTAAACGCGCGAAAAGACGAAACAACCCTTCAAAAATGTGCAGTCCGGGGCATCACACGAGTGCACCACAGTCACCGCACGAGTCCAGCTCGTGTGATCACTCATGTGACTCAACCTCTCCTGAAACAGAGATGTGTCTCACGAGTGTGAGCTTGTGGTCACACGAGTCTGGATTGGCTGCGCTCGAGCTCGGCCTCGACTTGTCCGATCGATCCTTGACTTCCTCATTTTCTTCATATCTTGAGTTCTAGAGCTCCGATTGACTCGATTCTTTTTCCGTTGCGACCCTCTCTTCGAACTCTTCGACATAGTATATCATTTGACTCCATTGGATCAACTCACAATTTCTGGAATTTTCTCAAACTTGCTCGTTTCTTCCTCGTTTTGCTCGTTTTCACCTATAAACACAACTTTCTAGGCAAAAAGGGTTAATAGCACAATTTATCCCATATTAGGGTCAAATTTGAACATAAGAACATCAAAACCAGATAGATCTGGATGCAAAAACATGCAATTATGACCCTAATCATCCTCCGTAAGTGGGGTTTGTTGCTTCTCCTCGCCAACAGGAAGCTCACCCGCACCAGCTTCTTCTTCTTCCACGGGCGCAACATTTAAGGGTTCAAATGGCCCACCAATGATCCTAATGTAACTAGGAATAAAATCCAAGTCAATCCCCAGCTCCACAAGGTCGCCGATGTCCGCCACAGAACCTAGGGGAATGACGGCCGCAACTACACACTCTTTGTACTCCTTCACATGCATCTTCCATACATCGGCCTGTTGATCTACGGCCCAATGATAGGCACATAAGATCTCAGCGTAGTAGAGGAGATAGTCAAGATTGGAAGCTCCAGCTTTCGCCACCTTCAAGGCCTCCGATGATACAGAGACGTCCAGAAGACTCTGATGTTGGGGAATTAAACGGGGATCTATTCGGGTTATACTCTAAATACAAATTTAAGTCCACAATTAATTTCAAGATTTAAACATAATTAAATCAAATAATTGTATACCCAACAACAGGCTTTGCATGCAAAACATATGAACATATAATATCACTTAAAACCCTAAACATGCAGAACTAAGGGATTTAGTGAATTATACCTCTTGGAGAAAAGACAGTTTCTGAGACAAAAGGCGTCCTTTGTTCCCTTGGTGAAAAGACACTTTCTGAGATAAAAGGCGTCCTTCTGATATGCTTTAGGAATCCTTTTTAAACACCATATGTTCTGACTCCAAGCAATCAACTTGATCAACCCAACAAGCCTTCTCAAGTATTCCCTTGTCCTAATTCGTGCACCCGGTGGGAGGCCACACGAATAATCACAACACAAGGAAAGAAAAATATTTGTTGCCCAAGACTGCTTGTAATTCTCAAAAATTACTGTCTAAAAATGATATCAATGAAGTCTTGTATCATCTCATATTTATAATGAGAATACAAGATCTTGAATATCTTGAATATCTAATATTTCAAATCTTGATTATCATGAATATCAAATATTCAAATCTTGATAATCTTGAATACTAAATATTCAATTCTTGATATTTGTTTTTCTTCATTATTTTTGAAAAAATGCAATGTATATATAATTCCATGAGATCTTGATTTTATTAGATATTCTTGTATCCAAGATACATATCTATTTTTCATAAAATCTCTCACTAATTTATTACACATATATTTTTTTTTCAAAAATTAATGATTAGTTGGGCCCCAAAATTATTTCTTTTATTTTAATCACCTTATTCATTGTTGGACATTTAATTGAGCTACTTGAGGGGCCTTTAGGAGAATTAAGATTGGACCTCCTAATGGGCCTTGAATTCTAACATTGAGCCCAATGTCATTCAACCCATTAACATTAATCTCACTCCACTATAGGATTAATGTTGCACTATCCATCTTAACCCATATTACAATCATATGGCTCCCGGTAATTTTTCCCCTTGTTTAAGATTCTCTTGTCTGTTAATTAATCAAGCCACTAAACGCTTTAATTAATTTAACATCTTAACCTTGGAGTAAGGACAACTCTTCTTTATCATCATACCGAAAACAAATTCCACTTGCAAGATTTAGTATGACGAACTTTTAGAGCCCACCAAGGGGACTAATCATGCAAGATTCTCTAAGCACACGTTCCTCTGTATTAAATCTAAGCAACTGTCATGTTCTCAATGGCGTCACCCAAGATGCAAAGTATTGAGTCTTATTGACTCTCTACCCATAACAAAATAAAGTGACACGCACGGATCACACACAGTCCTATTTAAGGGACAGGGGATTAGAAATAAACGACCACTGAGGTCTAATTCTTCATCCCATAAATCAGTAAGGAAAAATTGCCTCTCTGTAGGTCCTCTTCAATGCATCATCATGCACTAGTGCAATCCCTTGGTCAAGATAAGCCAATCTGGGATATACACATCAACCGTTTACCAATGGGGTATTCAAATCCCATCTAGGTTGTGAATTTAGTACTTGTTACAAGAAACTGATAATGTGATCTCGCTGTGAGTTATCTGGGGATCACCACATTTATCTATAGTGTAACTTGTACTATTATATGAATAGATTGCAATAAATAAATAACATTCATATTTATCTAAAGTACAGTGATAAAAGATTTATTTCAGATAAAGCTCAAAGATTCAGTTTAGTTATACAAAGTAAAAGCATACTTTCTAGTATAACCCTAACAATCTCCCACTTATACTCAAAGTCTGCTTTTAAGTATACTACAACATGTCTTATCTTTCACATGTCCTAATAATTTCTCCCAGTTATACTCAAAGCAGATTGGCAACACACTTGACACCCATTCCTCCCACATGTCTCTCGAATGTACATAGAGGCAGACTCTTTGTGAGAGGATTAACTAGGTCGTCTTCTGATGCGATCTTTGCCATCTCTTCAACTCCTGTCTTAACGATTTCTCGTCTAAGATGGTATATCCTTAAATGTGTTTGTTGGCCTAGTGGACTCTTGGTTCCCTTGAATTTGCAACTGCCCTAGCATTACAATGCTAGACAAATTCAGAATTTTATCCAAGTCCACTTAGAAGATCTTGAGCCAAACTGATTCCTTCACTGCTCCATAAGCAGTTACTTATTCGGCTTCCATGGTAGAATCAGTGATGCACACTTCACCATATCATGGCTCCTTCCCCAAACAAAACATATTACCCAATGTAGATCTATATGGAATTTATATCTGATTGGAAATCTGAGTCTGAATAACCAACGGGGATTAGACTATCTGATTGATAAACCAACATTCTATCTCGAGTTCGCTTGAGATATTTCAGAATGTTGTTAACAGCCGTCCAATGCTCTTTCCCGGGGTTACTTTGATATCGTGCTACCATGCCTACGGCAAAGCAGATATCCGATCTCATACATAGCATAGCATACATGAGGCTTCCAACTGCCGAAGCATATGGGAT
Organism: Prunella vulgaris; assembly: GCA_026898435.1. Classification (NCBI taxonomy): domain Eukaryota; kingdom Viridiplantae; phylum Streptophyta; class Magnoliopsida; order Lamiales; family Lamiaceae; genus Prunella; species Prunella vulgaris. Next base: position 170,567 of record JAPKLY010000664.1, read on the forward strand.
GCCTTTCATGCAATATATCTCTTCTTGTGTCTTCGGACACATCTCTTTTGATAGATGTATTCCATGTCTAAAAGGTACAAAACCTTTCTTGGAATTCTGCATGCTAAACCGTTTCAAAACAGTGTCTATGTATGAAGCTTGCGATAAGCCGATCATTCTTTTCTTGCGATCTCGAGTAATCTTGATCCTTAAGACATGACCGCTTCCCCTAAGTCCTTCATATCAAACTGATTTGACAACCATACCCTCACGTCTGATAACACCGCCACATTATTTCCAATGAGCAAAATGTCGTCTACGTATAGTATCAAGAATACCACGACAGTTCCGACACATTTCTTGTACACACAACTCTCGAACTCTTTTTGATCAAAACCATAAGATTTTATTACTTGATCAAAATATTGATTCCAAGCTCGCGATGCTTGCTTAAGTCCGTAGATAGACCTCTTAAGCTTGCATACAGGGTGCTCTTGGCCTTTTTCAATAAAGCCTTCGGGTTGATACATGTAGATTTCTTCTTCAAGACTTCTATTAAGAAAAGCTATCATGACATCCATTTGCATAGACCCTATCTCGGCTTTCATTGCTGTTTGCCAAGAATCTGCATCCTTGTCTTGGAGTTCTTAGTCGTATGTCCATGGGTCTAATTCATTTTTCCCAGGGACCAAGTCAGACGACTCTCCGGTTGTCTCATAACCCTCCCACTACGATGAGGCTCTGGTTGTGTTGGTGTGTCGCATGGTACATCAACTTGTACCCTTGGTATAGGATTAGACCCTTTTATTTCATCTAAGGTAATCTCACTTTTGGGCTTTCTATTGTTCACATAGTCTTCTTCCAAGAACTTAGAATGCGTACTAATTACGATTCTTTGGTCCTTGGGACTATAGAACATACCCCCTTTCGTTCCTCTAGGGTATCCTACAAACAACCTCCATTCTGAACGTGGATCCAATTTTCAGGCTTCCTTATCCAACACATATGCCGGACACCCCCAAATCCTTATGTGTCTCAAACTAGGCTTACGCCCGGTCCACAATTCCGTGGGAGTTTTAGGAACCGATTTGGATGGCACTAAGTTTAGAATGTGAGCCGCTGTTTCCAAGGCATAGCCCCAAAATGACTTGGGTAACTCCGTATAACTCATCATGGATCTGATCATTTCTAAAAGAGTTCTATTTCTTCGTTCCACAACCCCATTTTGTTGAGGGGTACCGGGTGCGGTCAATTGGGATACAATCCCTTCACTTGACAAGTAGGTAAAAAATTCATTGCTGAGGTATTCGCCCCCACGATCTGATCGTAGGAACTTGATACTCTTTCCCTTATGTTTCTCGGCCTCGGCTTTGAACTCTTTGAATTTATCAAAGGTTTCCGATTTGCACCACATAAGGTAAACGTACCCATATCTTGAGTAATCATCCGTAAAAGTTACGAAATACTCAAAACCTCCTCTAGCTTGAACCGACATTGGCCCACATACGTCAGTGTGAACAATTTCCAACACTTCACTAGCTCTATTCCCCTTGGCGCTGAAGGCTCTCTTGGTCATTTTCTCCTCTAAACAAGATTCACACGTTGGAAACAGCTCAACATGGAGAGACTCCAACGAGCCGCCCGCTACCAACCTTTGAATTCTTTTTAGATTAATATGACCAAGTCTTAGATGCCATAGAAGTGTTTCGTTCACGGTTGAAGAAAATTTTCTTTTCTTAGAAATAGTCGATGTGTTATAAGAAGCATTTTGCGTGTGGTGTGCACTTTTAATAGTATAAAGATTATTCACTAATGTTCCCGAACAGATAAACTCATCGTTTTGAAAAATAGCAACCATATTATTAAAAGAAATTGAGTATCCATCAACGTACAATTTAGAAACCAAAATTAAATTCTTCCTAAAACTGGGAACATAAAAAGCATCCTTTAAAACTAAAATTCTATCTTCAAAAAATATGTGCACGTCTCCCACTACGACAGCCGCTACTCTCGTAGCATCGCCCAATGTGATGAGGATCTCATTTGCATTAAGTTGCCAGGTTTTTCGGAAACCCTGTAAACTGAAACATACGTGATCAGTGGCTCCCGTATCCACTACCCACGAATGGGAAGCATACGCCGCTAAACAAGTTTCAACAACAATAGCAAGAGAATTACCTTTCTTCCCGGCCTTCTTTGGCTTGGGACAGGCCGTCCTCCAATGTCCTTTCTCACCGCAGTTCAAACACTTCCCTTTGGTAGCTTTCTTGACCCCTCCCTCATTGGTCACCTTACTCTTGGCTTGGTTCGGGCCTTTGGCCTTTTTCTTCTTCTTCCCACCTTTCGGTGCGGAAGAAGTCGGACCGCTTGCCACCAAGACTTGAGTTTGGTGTCCCATGAGTGTCTCCGCCGATACCAAAGCTTGCAAGAGTTGTGCCAACGTGAACTCTTGATTATTCATCATATAGTTCAACTGGAACTGCTCAAAGCTTTTCGGCAGAGAATGGAGAATGAAATCAACTTGCGTTTCCACATCATATTCCGCTCCAAGTACCTCTAACTTGTTGAGGTAGCCCATCATCTTGAGAATGTGATCCCTTACGGGCGTTCCCTGCACCATTTTCAATGATAACATGTCTCGCATGGTGATTTGCCTAGCCATACGATTTTGATGAGCGAACATCTCCTTAAGGTTTAGCATCATATCAGAAGCGGATTCTATGTCTTGGTGTTGGTGTTGCAACACATCTGACATTGAAGCCAAGATGGTACACCTAGCCATTTCATCGAATTTCATCCACTCCCTATGATATTCCTTTTTGGCATCATCCGCATCATCCGTAGGCATAGGGGGCTTTGGTGTGTCAATAACCCATTTGTGTTGTTGTGCGGTAAGGACAATAAATAAATGACGTTTCCAATCAACATAGGTTTCACCTTCCAATTTGTTATCTTTGAGTATCGTAAACATTGGATTAAAAGGAGACGACATGCTGAACTGAAATAAAACATATACTGCATCAATACATACATCGATTCGCAAAGATTATCACAAATTTCGATCATGCTTTGTATTAAAATCTAAAAAAAATACATAACATTAATCGGCCGACATCTTAAAACAGTTCACATAAGCCAAGATGAGTGTGGACGTTTATGCAAACACATTTAAGCAAGTTACAAACAAGAACAATTACTAACTTTTAATTTAAAAAATTAATAGTCGGCTCCCACTTGACCACATAAAATCGGTAGGGACTTCGATGGGGAGTAATTAAATGCCAATTTTATCCTAAGTATTAACCATTGTTGGGACAATCTGAATATTTTGATTAGATCCTAAAACCCCCTGATTAATTTGCCTAAGTATAGTTGTTCAGGATAGTCTAGTTCAGGATAGTCAGGTTAGGGATTCAGTTCAGGGTGAGCGTGTTGAAGACTGAAGGAGATTGGAGTCGACCCAATTTACTGAAGTCTGAAGTGCAACTTGCCCTGAAGAAGGTCAGAGTCAGTCTTACTTAAGATTGCCTGAACGGAAGCTGAAGACCGAAGTCTGAAGATCCATCCTGAAGACCATCCGGAACACCATTGACTGATGTTTCTACTGAGTACACTAAGCATGATCAGGACAGAACTTAGTCAGTGAAGAGTAAGTGTAACTTATTAGGCCAAGCTGAATGCTCGTAAGACCTGACTTAGGCCTTGAGTCAGTTTATCTGACTCATGTAAGTCCAAAGCAAAAAAGTTACACATACTGGGCTGAATAACCTATCAGGCCGAGCTGAATGCTCGTAAGACCTGACTTAGGCCTTGGTTCAGTTTACCTGAATCATGTAAGTCCAAACCAAAAAGGTTATTCATGCTATGGGACAAAGAGACAAAGAGAATGTCAGTAAGACTCCGTTAAAGACAAACATTCAGGCTGAGTAATTAACAAGAGACTCAAAGTATTGAATGTACGAGGAAGGACAAATGTCAGATGGTCAACTAGCCGTTTGTACGGATAGCCAATGATCTTGTGACATGCATGTACGGAGTTTGCGCAGCAGTTAATGCGGCATTTAATACGTCTCAGAGTTGCAGGCGGCGGGACAAAATTGCCAGATTAAGCATGATGATTAGGTGCACAGTACATCTAGCCTGCAATAACCCTAAAATAGGAAAGATTTGGGTAGATCTCCTCCAACGGATCTAGTTTGAATCTTGCCTATAAATATGGAGAGCCTTGCACCTATTCAAGGCTAACGGGAAATTTCCAAGCGAAAGCTCTCAAGAATCCAAGCACTAAAAGCATACTTTGAACAACACTCTGCAATTAAATTTCCCTAGTGTTGTAGTAGGATTCACTCTGTATTTGCTTAGATTGATAGCTCTAATATTTAGCATTGTTTTGTATTGCTAGAGCTATTTTAGTTGGAATCCAAGAATACAAAACCACTCAGGGTGTGAGATTGGTTGGTTAGAAGGACTGGGACTTGTAAAACCACCCAGGGGTCAGTTCCTAAGAGAGGAAGTTGGCTATTCGTGTCCCTTGGCACGTAAAACCCAAGTACCTATCCTCAGGGTTTTGAGGATAGCTTCTTGTTAAATCAGGCCGTGGACGTAGGAGTTGGTTATCTCCGAACCACGTTAAAAAGACCCTTGTGTGCTGATTTACTTTCGTGTTTAGGATCATAATTGTCATTCATATTAAATTGAACATACTGCATTGTTTTGATATTCAGGCTGAATCAATCATCCTGAATCTTAATACTGTGCACCAGCCTTAACCACCATTTACTAAGCAAACTCAGAGAAAACGTTTTCAGAAACTAAAATGATTAGAAACTAAGGGCTCACATTCCACACGTACTCTAGCTTACTGAGATAGTAGTCCAACTGACTTGCTTCTGAGCAGTCAGTAGGTTTGTTATTTCTACTGAGCTTCTGAGCACATCACTCACACTCAGCTTATTTTACTCACTACTGAACTGTCCCTGCTGCCCCTGTGGACCTTCAGTTTACTGAGTAACTTCAGGATCTCCTTGACTGAGAGTGTAAGAGCATTTTTCTGAATATTCAGAAAAATTTGACATTAGTATATCCCCCCATACACTGATTATACTAGTTTCGGGACCAACAAGTTGTATCAGAGCAGTGGTTCAAAAGACCACTGACTTTGTTTACCAACAGTTTCTGAGGAGAAACTTTTGGTGGTCAACTGAACAGATCTTGTTTCTGAAAACTTGCATTCATGGCATCCGATTCTAAACGCCTTGAAGGCAATCTACCTGAATTCTCTATTGATAATTATGACTATTGGAAATTCAGGGTCCTTGCACATCTCTACTCCATCCATGATCAGATGCCCTAGGTGATTGAGCATGGTCCGATCAGATTTATGAGGAATCTTCAGACCACCTGGCCCATAGCTGGTAATGTCCCTGTTCCGGCTGCCGGAGATGAGCCTGTGGAGAGGTCCGTGCTTACTACTGATCAGATTAAGCAAATCAAACTGGATAATATTGCGAAGAACATTATACTCCACACCGTTTCTTACGAGAACTCAGTTCATGCATCTGACTACTGCGAAGGAGATCTGGGATGCTCTGAGGGAGATGAGTTAGGGATCAGAGAAGATCAAGGAGAACAAGAGAGATCTTGCTATCAGGAAGTTTGAGGCCTTCCGGATGTTAGAGGGAGAATCCATCGATCAGATGGAAGCTCGGTTCATTAAGATGATGAACGAGCTAGCACGGTGTTTTGAGAAACTGAACTCTCAATTCGGTAGGTATAAGAAGTTTTATACTGACACCCGTGATCGCAGGTATTCCAGCCCCTGGAGAGCGAGCCCCCAGATAGAAGAGAGAAGGGGTTCAGATTCTAGGAGAGAACATGAGGAGCCTGAGCGGAGCAGAGATGAGAAGAGGAGAGACGACGCTGAGCCCAGAAGATCTATCTCCAAATCGGAATGATCATCAGGGAGCCGGAGGGAGTCGTCAGATAAGAGGTACACTGATAAAAAGTTTACTTCTGATGTAGATCAGTGCTACCACCGCAAGAAGACCGGACATTATCAGTATGATTGTTCGAAGCTCAGTACTCATGAGCGAGAAGATCGGAGAGCGAAGAGAGAGCTCAGGGCTTCAGACCGGAGAGCGATGCTAGCTGAGGATTCCTCAGACTCTGATGGCCCAGGACGCCGGTCTCCTGTACTCTTCTCCGATGAGGAGTATGATGATCTCTGCCTAATGGCAGATGATGAGGTCGCTGCGGGCTACAAGAAGATGAGGGAGAATCAGAAGCTGGACTGGTACTTGGACTCAGGATGCTCCAGGAACATGACCGGTTCTCATGATCTCCTTCAGGATTATGTAGCTCAGGATGGCCCGCAGGTAACCTTTGGTGATAACTCTAAGGGTTTCACCAGAGGATTCGAAACCCTTGTTATTGGCTCTGTCCGTGTGCTTAATGTATCATATGTTGAGGGACTTAGGCATAACTTGCCCTCGGTCAGTTAGTTTTGTGACTGTGCTTATAGTGTAGAGTTTACATCTAAAATATGTGATTAGGGTCTTAATTGCATGTTTTTGCATCCATTTCTCTATGGTTTTGATGTGCTTATGTTCGTATTTGACCCTAAAATGCTATACTTTGTACATTTAACCCTTTTTGGCTAGAAAATTGTGTTTGTAGTAAAAACGAGCAAAAATTGGCAAGAGATGAGCACGTTCATAAAAGTCTAGAAATTGTGAGTTGATCTAATGGAGGCATATGATAGACCATGTCGAAAAGTTCGCAGAGAGGGTAGCAACGGAAAAAGAATCAAGTCAATCGGAGCTCTAGAACTCAAGATATGAAGAAAATGAGGAAGTCGAGGATCGATCGGACAAGTCGAGGTTGAGCTCGAGCGCAGCCAGGCCAGACTCGTGTGACCATGAGCCTACACTCGTGCGACACATCTCTGGTTCGGGCGAGGTTGAGTCACACGAGTGATCACACGAGCTGGACTCGTGCGGCGACTGTGGTGCACTAGTGTGATGCCCCGGACTTCACATTTTCGAAGGGCTGTTTCATCTTTTCGCGTGTTTAATGAAGGGCATTTTTTACCAAGCATTGTGGGCACTATAAATACTCCAAGGATCAGATTCTCAAGGATCCAAGTCATATTAGTTCATAATCATAATTAGAATCTTAGATTAGAGAGAGAGAGAGAGGTAGTTACTTAGTGGGTTCTTAGTTAGATTCAATCTTCTTTCTTCCATAACTTTTGATCCAACCATTGGATTGTTCATCCATTTGTTCCAATAGATTAGTCTCGTTCTTAGCTATGATTCTACAGTTCAATTTACGTTTTCAAGCTTTGGATCAAGATTTAGCACTTTGGAGGTTTGTAGATTGTATTCAATTTCTTCCACTTATGGTGAGAATTCCTTTAATTCTCTTGTCTTAGTTCTTAATCATGTTGTTTAGAATGTTAATTGTTGATTTTCATTTCCAATTAGCCATGGGCTAATCTTTTGTTGCATGATTGTATGAATACTATGGTGAATTTAGTCTCTTATTAATCCTATGCATGAATTAGTGATCTTGTTGGATTAGTTCTCTTATTAATGACTTGTATGAATGCGTGGGATGTTTAATTGGATTGCATGGCTTATATGTTTTAGCAATGAAATGAGAATTGAGCTATAAGAACCTTATGCATACCAAGTGTTTGATATTTGGCTTGTATGACCAATGAGAATTGCATATTAGCCTAAGACCTCTTAATTGGAGTGTTAGGAGTTGTATAGAGATCTAGACACCTAATAGAGCTTTACCTTGTGTTGTAGAGAGATCTAGACACTAGTTGGCTTGATTAATACACCAAGAGAGCTTTTGCATGCTAGGATGGATAGGACACTAGAGGAACCATAGTCCATCAACATCAGGCAGAAGATTAAGGAAGTCTTCAATCTGCCTGATTCTGGACGCAACCCGGTTGACTATGGAGTTGGTGATGAGAGGGATTATCTCCAGTCTCTCTGCGATGGAGTTGTTGTCCTGAAGTCAGGTTTGAACAAGTCCGTTCTGAGGACTACCAACCGTCACTTCTTCGACCTGACTAGTCAGGGAGTGATGGGGATTGCTGGAGGGTTAGAGCAGATCTCTAGGCCAAAGCTGTATACAATGATGGCAATCAATTATACAGCTGTGCAAAGATTCAACTGGGAGGAATACTTCCTTCAGTTAATGGTGGCTGAGAAGAGTAAGATCAAATACTCGCCAGAGGGTCAGGTGACGTTTGATACCAAGATTCACTTTGGCACGAAGATCTCTCTGATCTTAGAGATGCTGGCTCTCGGAGATGTTGATCAAGCTCAATCTCGAGAGATTCCAGCAAAGGTTGATCTTTTCAGATCTTTCTCTGGTGATGCTGGCACTCAGAAAAAGAGGAGCAGAACCTTGAAGACAAAGGGTCAGGCGAGCAAGGCTCAGGCGAGCACGACTCAGAGAGTCAAGGCTCAGGCAAGCAAGCCCACTGAAGACAAGGGTTCAAAGCCAGCAGGGGACAAGTCCAAATCTTCCGGACCCAAACAACTCAAGCTGAACTTTCTTTATCCCGGATCAGGAGGATCCAAGAGAGTTGTGGAAGAGAAGAAAGCTCAGCCTGAGAAAGAGCCATCTCAACCTGAGTCGGAACCTCAGCAAGAAATTGCGGAAGGGGAAACTACTCAGTCTGCTCTCGTGGTTGCCCCTATTTCAGCCATTCCGGAATCTACACCCTCAGATCCAGTGTCGTTTGTTTATGAGCAAGATGTGGTGAGTGATCTGATTCAGCAGGTCGTGATCGAATATCAGCATGAAGAGGTCAGATCTGAAGAGGGTCAGGGGGAACCCACGCAGGGGGAACCCATTGTTGAGAAAGAAGCTGAAAGAGTTCAGGGTGATGCTCCGTGGCCCTTTCCCGCACCTGATGAGAACTCTCTACCTGACTTTGAGGTCGTAGCGAGGGGAAGGGCAGCTGACGTGGTGGATCGAAAGTTCCCTGATCTCTCTGAAGCTCAGATGGACTGCCACCTGGCCTGAACTTGACGAGCTGACCAAGGTGAAAGGTGTGAACACGCTGGCTATTGATGAAGCAGCCTTGTTTGATCACTTTCAGGTAAATTTACTAAATCACCTGATTTGTATGCCCGACTTTATCAAAACAGTCCAAAGTATTTATCCTGAGGCATCAGCTGCTGAGCCCGAGCAAGAAAGAGTTGAGATGGAACTGGTTGTGGTTCCACATGCTGAGGCTCAGGGAGAGCATCAGGTGGTTGGGCAAGAAGTGGATCAGCCTGGGAAGGATGTTGAACTGTTGGAGAAAGAGAAGGAAGGTGAGAAGGAGGTGATTGAGATTGCTGATAATGAAACTATTTAGCAAGGTGCGACTGATGTGATCAGTGCACCACCCGATGATGCACCCCATAGACCCAGGGCTGCTGAGGGTTCTCGGGACAATCTGAGCTCACTCGTTAAGATCCCCGGAGGTGCAATACAGAAAATATGGGCTTGGGGACGGACACTCAGTGGAATCAACCATCGGCTCACTGTGCACAATACGAGGATTAACAGGTTTAATATGACAGCAAACCTGGCTAATAATCGTGTGAAAAAGGTGGAGCGGGATCTGAACAAAATGGGAAGGGATATGAACGCTGCAATCGATCTTCTCAGAGAAGTCAAGATAAAACACTCAGTAGATCTAACTATTATCACTGAACAGGCAAAAGGGGTCATTCGGAGTTGCAAGCAAATGGTCTCTGATGTCAAAACTCAGCAGGAGTCGAAGCTAGCTACTTTTCTTGATCAACACCTGAATGAAAGGGTTGATCAGTTGGTTGAGGAAAAGTTAGCCAAGTTGAAAGCAGATCTGAAAGCGGAACTGCTGAGTGAAATGGCCAATCAAGAGAAGAAGGAGATCAAAACTGCCCTGGACTCCAGGATGGAGGGCTTTGAAGGCCGACTGAAGTCAGAGCATAATCAAGCAGTGAAGGAGTTGAGTTCCGGTCTGAGGGGAATGGCTAGTCAGATTGGACAACTTCAGGGCAAGCAGCAGGAGATGGCGGATCAGTTCAAAATGCTGGCTGGCTCGGTTGAAGAGGTGGTTGACAAAATCAACTCTGATGATGCTAAAAAGGGGGAAGAAGGGAAGAAGCAAATTGGTAAAGGCAAAAAGAAGATCTTCCCCCCTGAACTGAAAGCTGCGGACAGAAAGAGAACAAGGTCCGTTTCTGCCACTGAAGCTGCTGAAGGGTCAGATCTGAAGAGGATGAGGTCCTCTGAAGATCCTGCCCTGGAGTCCATATACACTGAGATGGAGGAAGGACTACACCCTGGAACAACCACTCAAAAGGAACTGGTACTGACTGAGTCGGAGAAGCAGGCAAAGTTGAAGGAGTTGACGCTGCTCAGTCAGATCTAAAGGCTGAAAGAGTCCAATGAGTACCTGACTTCGCAGGTTCAGAAGAAGAAGTCTGTGCCTTCTGGATCTCGGAAGAAGACTCAGAGGAAGTTAGTGGTTAATCCAAGTCAGGGCCCTCCTCCAGTTCAGTTTGTAGAGGATTTCATTCTGGTTGAGATGTTGGAGGTTTGGATTCCGATCTGGAATAGATGGGCCTATCTATTCTATGTGGTGGGGTTGTGGGACGATCTAACTGAAGATAAAGACGTCATACTCCATCACTGGATGGCACATGACCATCCTGATCTATGGGCTGAGATAATCAGAAATTCTGACACTGAATGTGTAGAGATCGCTCCTCCGGAATTCATAAAGTATCCTCCTCCACTCTTCAGGAACTCCAAGCAACTGGACCGGAAGGCAATTTCTGAAGAAGTTGTCAGGGTAGGACACGTTTCCGGTGCAGTTGGTGATCGGAATAGGATGAAGCAGGTCTTGAGCCGAGTCTTGAAGATGTATGAGATTCCTCTTGCTGGATAAGGACGAAGAATATATATCAGGAGATAGTTGTTCAGGAAATTTTTGTAATAGCTTCAGGAT
>JAPKLY010000664.1:181566-194793 GCA_026898435.1 Prunella vulgaris
TATTTTGATTAGATCCCAAAACCCCTGATGAATTTGCCTAAGTATAGATGTTCAGGATAGTCAGGTTAGGGATTCAGTTCAGGAGGAACGTGATGAAGACTGAAGGAGATTGGAGTCGACCCAATTTATTGAAGTCTGAAGTGCTACTCGCCCTGAAGAAGGTCAGAGTCAGTCTTACTAAAGATTGCCTGAACTGAAGCTGAAGACCGAAGTCTGAAGATCCATCCTGAAGACCATCCGGAATACCATTAACTGATGTTTCTACTGAATACACTAAGCATGCTCAGGACAGAACTTAGTCAGTGAAGAGTAAGTGTAACCTATCAGGCCGAGCTGAATGCTCGTAAGATCTGACTTAGGCCTTAGTTCAGTTTACCTGAATCATATAAGTCCAAAGTAAAAAGGTTATTTATGCTATGAGACAAAGAGACAAAGAGAATGTTAGTAAGACTCCAATAAAGATAAACATTCAGACTGAGTTATTAACAAGAGACTCAAGAGTATTGAATGTACGAGGAAAGGACAAGTGTCAGATGGTCAACTAGCCGTTTGTACGGAGAGCCAATGATCTTTCGACACGCTTGTACGGAGTCTGCGCAGCAGTTAATGTGGCATTTAATGAGTCTTAGAGTTGCAGGCGGCGGGATAAAATTGCCAGATTAAGCATGGTGATTAGGTCAACCGTACATCTAGCCTGCAAACACCCTAACGGGAAATTTCCAAGGGAAAGCTCTCTAGAATCAAAGCTCTCAAAGCATACTATAAGCAACACTCTGCAATTAAATTTCTCTAGTGTTGTAGTAGAATTCACTCTGTATTTGCTTAGATCGATTGCTCTAATATTTAGCATTATTTTGTATTGCTAGAGCTATCCTAGTTGGAAACCAAAAATACCAAACCACTCAGGGTGTGAGACTGGTTGGATAGAAGGACTGTGACTTGTAAAACCACCCAGTGGTCAGTTCCTAAGAGAGGAAGTTGGCTATTCGTGTCCCTTGGCACGTAAAACCCAAGTACCTATCCCCAGGGTTTTGAGGATAACTTCCTGTTAAATCAGGCCGTGGACGTAGGAGTTGGTTATCTCCGAACCACATTAAAAAGACCCTTGTGTGATGATTTACTTTCGTGTTCAGGATCATAATTGTCATTCATATTAAACTGAACATATTGCATTGTTTTAATATTCAGGCTGAATCAATCATCCTGAATCTGAACACTGTGCACCAGCCTTAACCACCATTTACTAAGCAACTCAGAGAAAATGTTTTCAGAAACTAAAACGAGTAGACACTAAGGGCTCACATTCCGCACGTACTCTAGCTTACTGAGATAGTAGTCCAACTAACTCGCTTCTGAGCAGTCAGTAGGTTTGTTATCTCTACTAAGCTTCTGAGCACATCACTCACACTCAGCTTATTTGACTCACTACTGAACTGTCCCTGCTGCCCCTGTGGACCTTCAGTTTACTGAGTAACCTCAGGATCTCCCTGACTGAGAGTGTAAGAGCATTTTTCTGAGTATTCAGAAAAATCTGACATCAGTGTATTCCCCCCCCCCATACACTGATTATACTCATTTCGGGACCAACAAGTGGTATCAGAGCAGTGGTTCAAAAGACCACTGACTTTGTTTACCAACAGTTTCTGAGGAGAAACTTTTGGTGGTCAACTGAACAGATCTTGTTTCTGAAAACTTGCATTAATGGCATCCAGTTCTAAACGCCTCGAAGGCAATCTACCTGAATTCTCTATTGATAATTATGACTATTGGAAATTTAGGGTCCTTGCACATCTCTACTCCATCCATGATCAGATGCCCCAGGTGATTGAGCATGGTCCGATCAGATTTATGAGGAATCTTCAGACCATCTGGCCCGTAGCTAGAAATGTCCCTGTTCTGGCTACCGGAGATGAGCCTGTGGAGAGGTCCGCGCTTACTGCTAATCAGATTAAGCAAATCGGACTGGATAATGTTGCGAAGAACATTATACTCCACACCGTTTCTTTTGAGAACTCAGTTAGGCTCATGCATCTGACTACTGCGAAGGAGATCTGGGATGCTCTGAGAGAGATGAGTGAGGGATCAGAGAAGATCAAGGAGAACAAGAGAGATCTTGCTATCAGGAAGTTTGAGGCCTTCCGGATGTTAGAGGGAGAATCCATCGATCAGATGGAAGCTCGGTTCATTAAGATGATGAACGAGCTAGCAACCCTTGGGAAGGACGTTCCCAAGAGGGAGGTGTCGTCTAAAATCCTGAATTGTCTCTCTGAAAGATGCGACACAGGAGTGATCTTGCTGAAGAACACTCAGGATCTCACAAACATTCCTTACTCCCACCTATTCTCAGAGCTAAAGGCTCTGGAATTCGACCTCGATAAGAGGAAGAAGAAGGGTGTTGTCTGTGAAGAGGTGAGCGAGGAGAAGACACCTGAGAAGGAAAAGAACATGGCTCTTAAAGCTACTCATGAGCCTGAGGCTGGATCTGGCTCGAAATCATTGAGGGATATGAACAAGGATGAGCTGGCCCTAGAGTACAGCCTGATGGAACGGCGTTTTGAGAAACTGAACTCTCGATTCGGCAGGTATAAGAAGTTTTATACTGACACCCGTGATAGCAGGTATTCCAGCCCCCAGAGAGAAGAAATGAGGGGTTCAGATTCCAGGAGAGAACGAGAGGAGCCTGAGCGGCTCAGAGATGAGAAGAGGAGAGAAGACGCTGAGCCCAGAAGATCCAGGGAGCCGGAGGGAGTCGTCAGATAAGAGGTACACTGATAAAAAGTTTGCTTCTGATGTAGATCAGTGCTACCACTGCAAGAAGACCGGACATTATCAGTATGATTGTCCGGAGCTCAGTGCTCGAGAGCGAGAGGATCGAAGAGCGAAGAGAGAGCTCAGGGCATCAGACCGGAGAGCTATGCTTGCTGAGGATTCCTCAGATTCAGATGGCCCAGGACGCCGGTCCCCTGAACACTTCTCCGATGAGGAGTATGATGACCTCTGCCTGATGGCAGATGATGAGGTATGTTCTTCTGCCTCTTCTCCTGATCACGCACCTGAGCTTAGCTCAGACTCAGCAGGAGAACTCGACCTTCAGCTCGCCCTAGAGCAATTGATGGTTGACTTGTCAAGGCTGCAGGAGACCCATACTCACACAGTGGATGTGAATGCACAACTGAGTGGGGAAAATGATCTGTTAACTGAGTCTCTCAGAGTGAGAGACACTGAGGAAGCCCTCAGGTTAGTAAATCTTCAGGAAGAGTTACTTCATGCTCGGAATAAGCATGACGAAACTCCACTGGAGGTTGAAAGACTAAAGGGTGTAATCAGCTCGCTGATTGAGACTCGTGATACTGATTTGTTCCTTGCTCAGGAACAGTTGATGATTGAGCGAATCGCTCTGAGAGTGATGTTCAAAACTGAGTGGCAAGCTCGCCTTTGTGCTGAGCAAACTGCTTGGGATCTTGAGCTGATCTCAAAAGAGATTGCTCATGAAAAGCTGGTGCTTCAGTACACCACTGAAATTGAGGCCCTGAAAGAAACAAATGGGCACCTTGAGGATAAGCTGAAGAAGTTACACACATCTACCCAAGTGGTTGATGAGTTAACAAGATTCTCTCTGCAGACCGATGGTGCTAAAGCTGGGTTAGGCTATGATGCCTCAAAAGACCTAAAGGGCAGGAAAAAGAGAGGTGCTTCAGGGAGCAACTCTCAGAAGAAGTTTGTCCCTGCCCAAACTGATGACAAGAGCCCAAGTGTTGCTCGTCAGGATAAAGGCAAAGGGAAGGAGAAAGTGCCTGAACCTGTCAGGCAAAGGACTGAGGAATCTAGGCCAAACCCTAAGGGAAAGGCCCAGGCTCCTCATCGTGAGGCGAGGAAGAAGGACCAAAGGAATTCCAAGGCTCAGGCTAGGAACCCTCATGCTGAAAGAATTCTGCCCCCAGCACCTCTCAGGCTAGGCCTCAGAATACTCAGGGTAGGAGGAACTCAGGCCGAAGGGAACTTCAGGCTAGGCCAAGGACTACTGAGGTCCAGAGGCCTCAGGCAGGGCACAGGGCCCATCAGGAATGTCCCAATCCTCAGAGGAGAAGGACAAACCAAGTGGCCCCTGAAAGGCAACGGAGACCTGACTCCGGAAACACTCAGGCCAGACCTCAAGTACCTAGAGGTAAGGGCCGAGCTGCTCCTTCCCAGGACAGACCTCAGCCCAATGCACCCAGGCCAAGGAGGAACAGGAGGCCCGCCCCCAGGAATCAATCCAGGGCTCCTGAAACTCAGGCTGACACACATACACCCTCAACTTCCCAGGCACAAAGGAAGAAGAGGACAGTGTATGTTGATGTTTCAGGGAGACAGGTTTACACTTCTGATGCCATCAGAATTGTTAAACAAATCTGGATCCCGAAGGGTATGACTAACACTGTAGGACCCAATACTAGATGGGTACCTGAGGCCTGATTCTTTTCAGGTCGCTGCGGGATACAGAAGAGGAGGGAGGATCAGAAGTTGGACTGGTACTTGGACTCAGGATGCTCCAGGCACATGACCGGTTCTCATGATCTCCTTCAGGATTATGTAGCTCAAGATGGCCCGCAGGTAACCTTTGGTGATAACTCTAAGGGTTTCACCAGAGGATTCAGAACCCTTGTTATTGTGTCTGTCCGTGTGCTTAATGTATCATATGTTGAGGAACTTAGGCATAACTTGCTCTCGGTCAGTCAGTTTTGTGACCATGGCTATAGTGAAGAGTTTACATCTAACGTATGTCTTGTCAAGGATAAATCTACACTGCAGGTTCTGATTACAGGTGTTAGGAGAGGCATTGTTTATTTTGTTGACTTTAAGAGTAGCTCTCCTGAAACTTGTTTGGTCGCTAAGAGCTCTTCTGAGCTCAGTTGGCTTTGGCATAAACGCCTGAGTCACTTAAACTTCAAGATTATTAACAAAATTTCTAGACTTTCTCTTGTAGATGGTCTACTTAATGAAGTTTTTAGCAAAGACCACGTGTGTGGAGCATGTCAGGAAGGCAAGCAAACCAAAGCTTCATTCAAAGAGAAAGATGCCTTCTCAACTGACAGAGTGCTTCAGCTCTTGTACATGGATCTCTTTGGTCCGATTACTCCTGTCCGCATGAATGGTAGGAAATATACCCTTGTTGTTGTTGATGATTATTCCAGGTACACATGGGTTATTTTCTTGCTGAACAAGAAGGAGACTCAGGTCAAGCTTCCAGAATTACTCAAGCAATTGAGTACTGAACAGGGTCAGAGCATCGTCAGGATCAGATCAAATCGGGGAACAAAATTTATTAATTCTATTATAACTGACTTCTATACTGATCTTGGTATTGCTCATGAGACTTCTGCAGCCAGGACCCCTCAGCAGAATGGGGTAGCTGAGAGAAGGAACTGAACCCTGAAGGAAGTTGCCCGGACCATGTTGGCTGAGTCAGGACTGCCCAAGAAGTACAGGGCTGAAGCAATCAACACTGCTTGCTACACTCAGAACTGATCTATGCTGATCAAACAACATGCTCAGACACCTTATGTAACATGGAATAAAAGGAAGCCTCGCATCTCCTATTTCCATATTTTTTGGTGTAAGTGTTTCATCCTGAACAATGGGAAAGACCAGCTGAAAGCCTTTAATAGCAAATCTGATGAGGGAGTTTTCTAAGGATACTCCTCTGTCAGTAAAGCCTTCAGGGTGTATAACTGTCGGACCCTTTTTGTGGAGGAAACACCTCATGTTGTGTTTGATGAGACTGCATCTGTGCGTAGAAAACAGGTTCCGAGTCCTGACACTGAGGGGGTTACCAAGAGGGTGACAAGACTGAGCCTGAAGAATCCTGAATTCAAGATCAAGCTTATCAGTGCTCCCAAGGGATGGGATGATGATAATGATGATCAGGATGGACCTCAGGCCAACCCTCAGCAAGCCCCAGCCTCGGAGAATGTTGAGTCTCAGACGGAGGTACAGACTCAACCTGAGGTACGTACTATCAGTGATGATGCTTCTGCACCTGAGACAGTTACTGAGTCAAACTCTGTAGGGGGAAACAATGTCCCTGATATTGTGCAACCCTCAGGAAATGACTCAGTATCCCCTGTTCTAGCTCGTTCCGCTTCTTTGCCTGTTATTGTCGAGACTAACATTTCAGGATCAGGCGAGGGAACTTCAGCAGCTCCCAGTGCAGCCGTCAGCAGGAGACGGTGGCTAGATGATCACTCCTTGGCTGACATCATTGGTGATGTCAATGAGGGGGTCAGGACAAGGTTGTCCTTTGGTGAGAGTGCTATGTTCTGCTACTTCCCGAGTGATCAGGAACCTAAGAGCATAGAAGAAGCTCTTACTGACCCCAACTGGATCCTGGCCATGCAGGATGAGCTCAATCAATTTGAGCGAAATCAGGTTTGGGAGTTAGTTGATAGACCTAGGCGTCAACATGTTATTGGCACCAAGTGGGTTTTCAAGAACAAGAGGGATGAGAAAAATGTTGTAGTCAGAAACAAGGCCAGACTAGTGGCAAAGGGTTACTCTCAGGCCGAAGGAATCGACTATGATGAGACCTTAGCTCCGGTCGCAAGATTGGAAGCAATCAGGTTGTTTTTGGCATATGCAACATTCAAGAATTTCAAAGTTTATCAGATGGACGTGAAGAGTGCTTTTCTGAATGGTGTACTGAACGAGGAGGTGTATGTTGAGCAACCTCCAGGGTTCGAAGTTGGGTTTAAGGTATATCACGTGAAGAAAGCTCTTTATGGCCTGAAGCAAGCTCCGAGAGCTTGGTATGATACACTTTCCCAGTTCCTGATAGACCATGGGTTCGTGAAAGGAACAGTGGACAGGACCCTCTTCCGGATTTCCGAAGGGGAGGACATCCTCTTGGTTCAGATTTATTTGGTTGACATAATATTTGGATCTCCTAATCTGAAGCTTTGTGAGAAATTCTCCAAGCTGATGACTGGGAAGTTTGAGATGTCAATGATGGGAGAAATGAACTTCTTTCTGTGTCTCCAAGTCAGGCAATCTGACTCCGGAATTTTCATAAATCAGTCCAAGTATGCGAGGGACTTGATTCAGAAATTTGGAGTTCAGTCCAGCAAAGTCTCACGTATTCCCATGAACACAAATGAGAAGCTGGATCCGGACAAAGAAGGAGCCTCATTGAATCAGACTGAATATAGGGCACTGATTAGATCTTTATTGTACCTGACTGCGAGTCGTCCTGACATCACCTATGCAGTTGGAGTTTATGCAAGATATCAGTCTGATCCGAAGAAGAGTCATCTAGAGAGTGCCAAAAAGATATTGAAATACCTGAGAGGTATAGTCAATTTAGGACTTTGGTATCCCTCTGATGACAACCTAGAACTGACTGGGTATTCAGATGCAGATTATGGAGGCTGTAGGCTCTATAGGAAATCAACTATAGACACATGTCAGTTTCTAGGGAGTAAACTGATCTTTTGGTTTTCTAAGAAGCAAACCAGTGTTGCAACGTCTACTACTGAGGCTGAGTATATATCGGCAGGCAGTTGTTGCTCCCAGATCCTTTGATTGAAGCAACAACTGAGAGACTACCAAATAGAGGACTCTGAAGTCCCATTTATTGTGACAACAATAGTGCCATTGCCATATCCCAAAACCCAGTCTTACACACAAGGTGTAAGCAAGTAGACATCAGGCATCATTTTATCAGAGATCATGTTGAAAAGAAGGATATAAAGATGGAGAGAGTCCCTACTGATAAGCAGAAAGCTGACATCCTGACTAAGACTTTGCCTGAAACCAGGTTTGTTGAGTTGTCAGTAGAGTTAGGACTCCTTGACCCAGGCTTAGGAGATTCATTATGAATCTCAGTTCAGTATGCATAAGGTCAGGGGGGATGACTAACTAAGACTCAGGATGAAGGAATCTCAGAGAGAGAGTGAATGGTTGTAAGGGGAACACTCAGTGTAAAAGGATGATCAGTTTAGACTGACTAAGATTCAGGACACAGAATTCAGGACTTGTCATCCTGATAGGACACAAGTGGTATCAGTCAGATAACGAAATCTGATTGACTGGTATGTTTCCTGAATTATTTTTAGTCATCATATCTTGCTTACATCATCCTTGATACTGTTTGTCGTATTGTCAAATCAAATCTTTTTGTTATTTAATCCCAGCCATTCATTTAATATTCTGTTATTATTTAATGCAAATTATTTGAATTATATACTGGCATGCTCTGACGCGCATTTAATGCAAAGTGGGCGGGAACAGTTTCCGATAAAGTTTTGAATCATTAACTTTGAAAACCGAAGAGGCTCAATCCGCATCCATGCATCAAATGTCTTGATCTCAATCGTTGAATTTCATGAGTCATATCTTTCTATGCCATCCGATTAAAACTGAATTTTTGTATAAATAAGGGAAGTGTTTGCCTTTGAGTCTTTTACGCACTCAAATATTTTTCTTGCTATATTTCTCTCTGCTAATCTTTTTCTTCATATCTTCAAATCATCATCCATGGCTTCACCTTCCGCCGACACATTCTTTGGAAATCTTTTCCATTTAAGGAATGAAATTCATTGGGAACCCTATGGTGATTTTTCTTCCAATTACCCAGACATTCTACCTGTGAAGGATTTGATCGTGAATGCAGGGCTTCTACAATTCATCACAGCGAAGCCCAAGAAACTCCACCCTCGACTTGTTGCTACTTTCTACATGAAGATGGCGCAGAACAAGGACACCCAAGAATGGGAATCTTGCATTCCCTTGACCTCTTGTGTGAAGAGGAAGGATGGTGAGGATGAGATGGTGAAGGATTGAGTCACCATCAACATCAGGCAGAAGGTTAAGGAAGTCTTCAATCTGCCTGACTCTGGACGCAGCCTGGTTGACTATGGAATTGGTGATGAGAGGGATTATCTCCAGTCTCTCTGTGATGGAGATGTCGTTCTGAAGTCAGGGTTGAACAAGTCCGTTCTGAGGACTATCAACCGTCACTTCTTTGACATGACTAGTCAGGGAGTGATGGGGATTGCTGGAGGGCTAGAGCAGATCTCAAGGCCAAAGCTGTATACCATGATGGCAATCAAGGATGCAGATGTGAAAAGATTCAACTGGGAGGAGTACTTCCTTCAGCTAATGGTGGCTGAGAAGAGTAAGATCAAATACTCGCCAGAGGGTCAGGCGATGTTTGACGCCAAGATGCACTTTGGCACGATGATCTCTCTGATCTTAGAGACGCTGGTGTTGACAAGGCGAACTAACATGATCGACATTGGGATAATTACGGAGGTTTAGTATGTCGCCGGAGCTCGGCGAGGTGGAGAGCAGCTCACCCGGACCCCGCAAGCCCGAGGTCAACTTACCAATCGGACAAAAGAGGGGAGCTCGCAAGGGAGCTCGCCCAGAAAGGGGGAGCTCGCCCATAAAGGGGGAGCTCGCCCGCGGGTATAGAGGCCGAGCTAAGGCCCGTCCTTGCATAGCCCCCAGAAATGGCACAAGGCAATGGAGCTCGCAGGGTAGCTCGCCAAGCCCGAGAACTCGACCGGCGGGTGTATAGATAGGATATGTATACGTAGTAGAATGGGGCTTTGTAGAGGTAGCACTGTGAGGGACCAAGACGAGGGTTACGGACCTTCATCAACACCGGAAGCCGAATAGGCTCGTAAGGTGCCGCCTCACACTTGCACATCTATAAATAAGACCTCTCTTGTAACTATTACAGGATACAGAATTGAATACAACCCTACTTTTACTTTCTCTCTCGAAGCTCTCATTTTCTCTCTTTATATTCATCCCTCAAGAACAACTAAGGACACAAATCTTAGTTATTGTTTGGTAGAATTAATACGATATAACAAGCCACATAACATACACGATTAGAAAATTCTATCAACAATTTGGCGCTAGAAGAAGGGTGATTCTTAGAAATCTGAAAAACAAAAAATTAGGGTTTCTTTAAAGATTTGAAGATTTGAAGGTGTTCTTCACAAAGTTCAAGAACACTTGAAGATACACATACATTTTCATTCCTTCGGACGAAAACCCAGATTTCCGGGCAAAACCCAGATTTTTGGGTCCACAAAATTTTTCTCACAAGAGGTTCAAAAATGCACGCGTGTACACGAATAAACCGGATTTTGGATAATTCATGCACGCGAGGCTAGACGAGAACCCATACAAATTCACCCAAGCTGGAAAATCACCACCTCGGCGACCTACCCCCACCCCGGTGACCTTCGGCGAGCTACCCCCTCCAAAACCTAAAAATGCCCAAGGAACAGACCTCGGCGAACATCTGGAGGGGAAAGGGCTCCGACCAGGGCTAGGCTGAGGGAGAGACCTCTCGCAAGGTCCCCCCGAAAAATGCAGCTCCGCGACCTCCGCGAGTTGTAGTGGCACAAGAGGATTTGAGCCCCGCCCTGAGGGACCTGGCCAACAACCCCGACGAACTCCAACTCACCATCGCAACCTTGCAAAGATTGCAGCAGAGGCAGCTCAACGAGCTCGCACTAGTACCCCGGCGAGCTCCAGCTAATGAAGCCCGGGAGCAGACCAGGCCAACCCAGGGCACCCAGACCAGGGGTCACTATAGCGACCTCCCATCTGAGCAGGAGGTGAGCTCCGCCCAAGCTCGCCAACAGAGGGAGCGCGCTGGGAAAGCGAAGGTGGTGGAGGAGCCGGCTACGCAAGTCGGGCGAACTTCGACCTACACAGAAGCATCCGCCACCCACCAATCACTAAGGAGGGAGGTCCTCCAAGGCAGACTAGGGCCGAGGTGCGAGAAAGTAGAACGGACGGCAGCCCCGGCTACGTCCCAGAGGGGAGAGTCGGACCTACAGCCTCGTAGGTCCTCCCACGACCGACTAAGGAGGCCCGCCGCCGATAGACTGGGACCACATGGCGGATGCAAGTTCCGACCCACCACGGAAGGGTCACCCCAGAGTGAGGCACCTCGGGGGCGTGCGTCCACGAGGCGCACGACCTTCGAGCAACCTCCGCCGGAGGTGACCCGTGACGATGAGCTGGCCACATTGAAAAGGGCCGTTGAGATGCTACAACAACAAGTAGCAACCAAGTCTGGCGGACCTGACGCCACCACTCTCCCCACATCCCCATTGGCACCCGCCATACTTAGAGCACCGGTACAGAAAAGGTCCAATTCCCGGTGATATCCGCATACGAGGGCGAATCTGACCCGAAAGTCCACTTGGCCAAGTATGCAGATTTCCTGATTTCGGTGGGTGCCACCGACTCTACCCAGTGCCGAAACTTCCCGCTAACCCTCGGGTACCGAGCTCACCGCTGGTTCTCATCACTCGCCCCGGGGTCGATCCACTCATGTGGCCAACTCTCGCGGGAGTTCTTGGCCCACTTCTCTGGGTTTGGATCCTACCTTACCCAGAAGCACCGCCTCGCCAACATCCACCAAGGCGAGAGCGAGACCGACCAGCAGTACCTGAAGAGGTTCGACAAAATACTGCTGGAAGGTGAACAGGTGAGCGAGGACACCAAAGTCGTTGCGGTGATGGTCGGGCTCAGAAAGGGCACCGACCTCTGGAAGGAGATGCACCTCGCATGTCCGAACACTTACATCGAATTCCGCCACAAGGCGGGGGTGTTCGTGGCTATGCAGGAGGCACTACTGAAAGAAGTTGGTGCCCCGGAGGAGAAAAAATCCTACGGGAAGAAGTCCGGGGTCACATACAAGGCTCCCCGGAACTTAAAAGCTTTTGGTGACGGGGACGAGTTCAAGGAGAAGCTCAACCAAGTCCTCACCGTCTCCGTCGACCACGTATTTACGGCAGTCAAGGACAAGGCTTTATTGGAAGAGCCGAGGAGAATTCACCAAGATCGCGCGAAGCTCAACCCCAACAAGTACTGTGCCTACCACCAATCAATCGGCCACTTCACCAGCAAATGCCGAGACCTCCTCAAACAACTCTGGAAATTTTATGAGGATGGGAAGCTGGCCGAATTCATGAAAAAGGCACCAGCGAAGAGGCCCAGGTTCGAGAGAATGGAGGTCTCCGATGACGAAGAAAAGGACGCAGGCCAACGCGGACCTCAGAACAGGCGAAGGGGACCTCCCCATCCTCAAAAGAACATGGAGCCCACCCGAGAACTCTTGGCCCATGAGGAGGAAATCGGAGCTGCCGGAGGTCTCCAAGACTGGGGATCCTCCATGTCCAATAGAAAGAGGAAGGCCAAAATCCGGGCCGTGAACCAGGTCCATGAAGGCAGCTCCGGTCCCAGGTCCGTCGCGCAGCTCACTGATGAGCTGACATTCTCCTCAGCGGACCTGGAGGGGGTACTGACTCCCCACAATGACTCGTTGGTGATAACCGCCAACATCATGAACGTCCAAGTTCACAAACTGCTTGTGGACACCGGCGCATTCACCAACATTTTCTTCAAATCCACCTTAGTTGCCTTAGGTGATTTTGAGTCGTATTTAGAACCTAGCAATGCTAGGATAGTGGGGTTCGGAGAAGCTGTAACCGTCCCCCTAGGTACTATTTTGTTGAGCATTCAGCTTGTATCTGCCGAGGACCCGGAGCGGAGACTGACTAGGTTCATAGATTTCCCAGCTGTCGACCAGTAGTTCTCCTACAACGGGTTCCTTGGCCGCCCATTTTTCAATGAATTTAAAGCGGCATGTTCAACCTACTACTATTGTGTAAAATTCCCAACTCCGAAAGACGCCGGTACCATTAAAAGTGACCAGAAAAAGGCCCGATAGTGTTTACTCCAAATCAAAGATGGCAAGGTTAAAAATGCGGTGACGCAGGTCCAGGTCCTTGAGGAAGATGTGCAAATCCCGGCAGACGAGCCAAACATCCTTGACATCATCTCGGTAGAAACTGAAATGATAGAGATAGGCGATCTACCGGAAATTGAACAAGTCTCTGAACCTGCGCAAGACGCACAATCGGTACCAACGTAGGGGATGGAACTGACCCAAAATGACCAAGTGTTGGGACCAGCGCAAGAGCAGCAACCTGCTCCCATGGAAGTGGTAGATGAAGTACAAGATGGGGAACCTGTGGGAGGTCAAGAACCAATGCCAATGGACGTTGACCTAACTCCCCGGGTCTCGGAACCATCCCAAGTCGATGAACCACCGGAGGTGATGATAGTTGAGGAACCTGTCCAAGCTGAAAACCAAGCTGATGATCTTGTGCCCCGCATAGGTCACGAACCTGCGCGAATGTCACAAGAAGAGTGGGA
>JAPKLY010000665.1:0-13072 GCA_026898435.1 Prunella vulgaris
CTAAAACTAATTAATGGGAAAATTCATTTCAAAGTTAAATTTAGTCAAGCTCTAAAACGATTTCTAAACATTAAAAAGAAAACGATGACTTCCGCTTGCTTGAAACTTATGAAAATTGGGGCATGACACCACGCAGACAACTCCTAGCAGAGATTCCCCCAGCTCCCTAAGTATCCCCAATGCCTGAAGTTCCATCGGCACCTGTAGTTCCACTAGTACCTGAAAATGTTGTTGCTGATCCTGATGATTATTTTGTAATTGTTATCCATGGGTTGAAATAACACTTTAGGGGCAACCCTGCACCGCTCGCTCCACCTCTACTACCTGCACCTAGAGCCAATACCAGTCATTAAACAATTTTGACGATTTAAACCCCCAACGTTCAGCGGAAAGGAAGATCATGCAAAAACTGAAACATGGTTAAGATCCATGGAGAAAATCTTTGCACATTTCGAGTGCAATGATATCCAGAAAATCTCCTGCGTTGTGTTTCAATTCACTGAAGAGGCTGATTATTGGTGGGAGGCTATTTGTCTTACTAAGACCCCTGAGGAACGAGCTGCTATGACATGGCTCAATTTTAAGGAAATTGTGATCTTGAACTACCTGCTGCAATCTTATCTGGATAATAAGGAAAATGAGTTTCTCTTTCTAAAACAAGGATCGATGACAGTACTAAAGTATGAACGTCTATTCAATCAACTTTCCAGATACGCAATCCATCTAGTGAATACCGAGGAGAAAAAGGCAAGGCGGTTCGAAAAAGGTTTACGACCGGAAATCACCACTATTTTGGCGGGACAAGGATGCATGACATTTGGGGAAGATTTTGCAAGAGCTCAAGAAATTTAGTCTCGTATGAAGAATGGAAATCCCAACTAAGGAATAATGAATACTCCGATGAAAAGAAAATTTGGGGACTTAAGTATGGGAAGAGGAAATAATAATTTTCAAGGAAAACAAGCCAGTGCAAGTAAAGGTTCCACATCTGCACCACAAGGGAATATTCCACCTTACCCCAAGTGCAGAAAAAATCACCGCGGAGAGTGTCTCTTCAGGGTCGGTGTATGTTTTCGATGTAGGAGGCCAGGGCATACCATAATGAACTGCCCACTACGTAACAATGGAAAGCCCAGGACTGGTCCTACTCGAGTTTTTGTCATGACAGAGCAAGAGGCTGCTAATGAACCAGAAACAATGACGGGTATGTTAACAATTATTAATTTACCTATACTCGTACTTTTTTATACTGGGGCTACCAACTCTTTTATTTCTACCCAAATGTTAGATATGTTAGGTAACTACCTAGAGGCAATAAGTAATGATTCTCTTTAGGTTAGTATACCATCGGGTAGAGTTGTTTATACTGAGAAATTGTGTCATGATGTGCCAATAGGAGTTGATCGTAAAATTTTAAGGGCAAATTTACATGTAGTCAAAATGAAAGACTTTGATGTAATTCTGGGAATGGATTGTAGAGCCCCAAATCTACATATAAATAAATAAATAGAATTTGAGGTGCTACTGTTGCTACAGAAATTGAACACATTTTTTTTTAAAACAACACACATATATAAATATATATATATATATATATGTGAAAACACGTGTATAAAAAGAAATTTATGCAGCAGAATAAATAGATGTTGTAATTTTATTAAACCTGTCTGACAGATATATCTAGGGTCAAATTTTCATAACAATAAATGATAAGTCTTTAGTTTACAAGATTATAATCATCGAACGACTTAAAGTTTATCGATTGGCATAAGAATATATTGTCTAAACAGGAATCGCAATATCATTTATTTAATTATAAAGTAGTATCATAATTTTAGTCGGACTGGGAAATTATTTGTGTCATCATTATTGTCCTTGCTCCCCGTATGCGAAACTGCAAAAGGTGTTAGAAAAGGGGCGTGAGTATTTAATCTCACTTGTGGATGACTTGCAAACCGTCATGGGATTGCTACGTCCGAAGTATAATAATAATAAGGTACTCATTCTTTATGTGATATTAATCCAACTGTGCATTCTTCATGAATTCAAGTCACGTGTTTAACATAGATAATAAATATATACAATAATTAACCAGGCACAGTCAATTCACATAATATTACTGAACTTATTTCACATTGAGCTTTTGCCAAAAGATCATTTTTCATGTATTGGCCTAATCTGCCAAAAATATTTTCAGATAATATAAATCTCCCCAAAATATACATCTAGTGGTCTTTCTACCACAATAATAGCATACATGATCGCTGGTGGCCAACACCACAACAGTGTGGCCCTGAAACCTAATTTATTGTGGCCGCGCACGGTCCACTATCAATCAGGACCACTGGTAGCCTTTCGCAACAAATTAAAATGTGATCATGTAACTTGCTTTTATTTTTCTCGTAAAAACTGTCATTCACATTGTGGGGAGGATTTACTAAATTCGTAAATCATGCGCACAAAATATTATTGTCATGCATTCGTATAAGTATCCGATATGATCACTCAACATAATACAAATATACACATCACATAACATATAATCTATTTTAATTCTCAAGTATATTATTTATTAATTTATTAATTTATTTATTATTTTACTTATTTAGTCGAGTCCAGAATATACCAGCATAACGAATTAAATGCATAACGAATCACCCACCTGTTAACTCCGGGTCCCAAAGTGGTGTATAATTGATGTCGAATTCCTCGTACCCCAACTAGCACAGCTGTAGAATGTGTTTACTCAATTAATAATTGAATTTCTGATTATTTAAAAGATTCATGTATTGAAATAACCCTTCAACTATTGAATACCCTTTGTAATTACACATTTTAAGAAGGTGGGTGTATTCATTAAAATCTGGTGTTGTGTATGTGATAGTTTGAATGGGCGGCGTCAATCTTTTGATATTTTGATCAATTGTGTATAAACAACACTCATTATTTGAGTAAATACACCTATATATATGTATATTTTAAACCAATTGTAAGGAAAAATGTATTAGATATCCTTATAAATAAGATCCTCTTTTTTATTGTCAAGATTTCCATTTTCTAATTTTAAATAATATTTTGATTAAATAGTATATAAAAATTTTAACATATAGATTGTATATGGTATTTTTAAGTATTGGATGAATATTAAATATTATTTTATAAATACATATATGTTTAAATTTAATTTAAAATAGTTTTCCATAGATACGTATATGTTTAAATTTTTAAATTTTAAACTAAGTCAAGATCCATAGTCAAGATTTCCATTTTCTTTTGTTTAGTCGATTCTTTTCTTTCCCTTTTTTTTTTCAAAAAGATTGTTTTCCTTTCATTTATTAAAGGTAATCAGATAGTTTGACTTAGTAAGTTGTAAAAGTAGGTATGAAGAAACATTTTTATCCACTTTCTTTTGCTTAGTCGTTTTTTTTTCAAAATAGTTTTCCTTTCATTTATTTTTATTACATATATATATATATATATATATATATATATATATATATATATATTTAACATCAATAAATGACACTTGAAGGAAAGTATCCTGTTTAAAATATAAAATTATTAGTATTTTTAATAAAAGGAGTAAAAGAATTTTAATAGTTTTTTTTTTTAATACTTGCCTCAATATCCGAATAACAGTAGAAAAAAAAGGATGTTTTATCTTTGTTGCAATTATAAAAAAAAATCAAACTAAGAACAAAATGAATTAAATGTGCATAACGTTTTAGCTCAAAAACAATCAATTTTTTTTTTTTTACAAGGCATTATATTGTTCATTCCCAACAATAATTTTAACATTTTTTTCAGTACCCACAAATGGATATAATGATTTCACCCCTTTCAATTAACAGGAAATAGGGGAGTTTAGAAATCTTAGAAGAATTTTTTTTGAATTGTTTGTTTTTTTTCCCGCAGCGACGATCGGGCAGCCTTACGGCGTTGATTTAATGAGTGATCAGGAAATTTGGGCAGCCTAACGGTATCTCGATTGATATGAAAAAGGGAGAAAAAGAGTAGTGAGTTCGCAATAAGATCATACGGTAGAATTAATCGAAACAAAAGGAAAGGAAAAAAAATAAGGAGAATTAAAATGGTTGAGACTCACTAGGAAGTGTTACGGGTGAGAGGCGGCGGTACACGCGTTCGGTGAGGGGATGACGATCTGTGGAGGAGTAGAGAATCTGATTAATGGTTGCTCCGGGAGGGAGGCGATGGTCCACTTAAGAGAGAAATGAGGAAGTGCCCCTTTTCATTTCTTTTTTCTCGGATGGAACTGAGAGAGAAGAACAAGACGTGGGTTATTTTTTTTTTATGAAGACCCTTCTTTTATAAGTCTGTAGAGTTAATTGGAATGGGGCTTCAGGAAAGAAAGTTAATTGGAATGGATATTTCGTGTTGGGTTCCGATGAGGCAAGGTCTCACACTAGGAATATTTTTTTTATTTTTTTATTTTTTTGAATTTGCAAACACGCGTATTTACTGAACTTATATGAGCATACCATATATATATACATAAATACTTTATTTCTTACTCATGATAATTCCCATTATTATTATTATTATTATATATGTATATATTTGGACAGTGCTAGTACTATTCCCGGCCGACTCACTCCCTTGTCCTTCTCGCGATAATAGTATGCTCGTTTAGTCATATTTCTATTTTATTAATAACCTCTAAATAATAAATTATATATATATATATATTTTCCATAATTATTTACGACATTGTATTAATTTAAATCACCTAGTAACACGTAAGAGACAAAAAAAATTTAAAGAAATAGAAACCAAATAAAATATAAATAAAATTCCTAGGAAGGGTAAATGTATTAAACGGGATGGGTTGGTACATCCTTACCCCCTTAACAGAATTTCCTCCCAGAAATTTAGCTTCTAGGCATTGTCTAGATATTATGGGTACTTCGCTAGGATTTCATCTTCTCTTTCCCACGTAGCTTCTTCTTTCCCTTGTCGGCTCCAATGAACAAGAACTAAAGGTACTTCTCGATTTCTTAATATAATTTCCTTCCCAAGATGGTCACTGTAACTTCTTCATAAGTTAGGTCACCACTCAGTCCTAACTCTATGTGATTAATAATGTAATCAGGATTAGACATGTATTTCCTAAGGGTTGATACGTGGAAGACATTATGCACTTGTGATAATTCTGGTGGCAGGGCCAAGCGATAAGCCACATCCCCAATCTTGTTTAGAACTTCAAATGGCCCAATATATCGAGGCTTTAGCTTCCCCCTTTTTCCAAAGCGAAATAGACCTTTCATTGGTGCAACCTTAAGAAATACCTTTTCACCGACATCAAATTGTAGATCTTTTCTTCGAGTATCGGCGTATGATTTTTTACGGTTCTGGGCAGCTTTGATCCTTTCTTTGATCCGTGAGACTTTTCCATTGACCTTTCCACTAGTTCAGGTCCGAGGGTTTTTCGGACTCCAACTTCGTTCCAACAAACCGGTGATCTACACCTTCTCCCGTATAGTGCTTCATATGGTGTCATTTGTATAGTAGCTTGATAACTTTTGTTATAAGCGAATTCTACCAGAGGTAGGTGACTCTCCCAACTTCCTTCAAAGTCTAAAGCGCACGCTCTCAACATATCCTCAAGTGTCTGGATAGTCATTTCTGATTCTCTATCAGTCCGTGGGTGATATGCGGTACTAAATTTCAAATCAGTACCCAAGGCTCGTTGTAAACTTTTCCAGAACTTGGAGGTAAAACGGGGATCTCTATCAGACACTATCGAAACTGGTATACCATGTAATCTAACTATCTCCGTTATATATAGTTGGGCAAGTTTGTCCAGCGTATATGTCATTCTGACAGGGATGAAATGGGCGGTCTTTGCGAGTCTATCTACGATAACCCAAATAGCATCGTGATTCTTCACTGTCTTTGGAAATCCTGTGATGAAGTCCATGGTGACATTCTCCCATTTCCACTCCGGCGTTTCCAAAGGATGTAACAGTCCTGAGGGTCGTTGATGATCTGCTTTAACTCGTTGGCAAGTTAAGCATCTTTTAACGAAGTGCGCAATTGATCTTTTCATACCCCTCGACCAAAAAATTTCTTTCAATCCCCGATACATCTTCGTTTCTCCCGGATGAATGGTGTAAGGTGTGTTATGTGCTTCTTTCAGAATTTCGTTCCTCAACTCCTCAATTTTGGGCACACAGATTCTGTTATCAAACATCAAAGCTCCATCTGAACCTATCATGAATCTCTGGATGGATCCTTCTTCAGTACGCCTTCTCATTCCTTGCAAGAATTTATCATCCTTTTGTGCTTCTACGATCTTTTCTCACAAGGTTGGTTGCAGAGTGAGTGTGTAAATCATGGAATTTGCACAACATTGTGTGGAATATTCCAGATTTAATTGGGAAAGTTCCCTAATTAGTGATGATTGTGAGGTTGGAACAGTGCCTAGTGTTGTATCAGACGTTCTACTTAGTGCGTCTGCCACTATATTTGCCTTACCGGGATGATAATGAATAGTGCAATCATAATCCTTTACCAATTCAAGCCATCTTCTCTGACGCATGTTCAATTCATTTTGTGTAAAGAAGTATTTTAGGCTCTTATGGTCGGTATAGATCTCACACTTACTACCGTATAGGTAATGCCTCCAGATTTTTAGCGGATGAACCACTGCGGCTAGTTCCAAGTCATGTGTCGGGTAATTCTGTTCATAATTTTTAAGTTACCGAGATGCATAAGCAACAAGTTTCTTATTTTGCATTAGAACACAACCCAGGTCCGATAGGGATGCATCTGTGTAAATGACAAATCCTTCTGACCCATCGGGAATGGTTAACACTGGCGTCGTGGTTAACTTCTTTTTCAGTTCTTGAAAACTTCCTTCACAAGTTGAATCCCAGTTAATTTTGTCAGCGCTTTCGCAATAGTGGAAAAATTCTGTATAAATCTCCTGTAGTAACCTGCTAGCCCAAGGAAGCTTCGAACTTCATTGACGTTAGTAGGCGTTTTCCAGTTCATGATAGCTTCAATCTTTGTTGGATCTACTTCAATCCCCTTTTCAGAGATTATATGCCCTAAGAACATAACTTGGTCGATCCAAAATTCACACTTACTGAATTTAGCTTACAATCTTTCCAGTCTCATTGTTTACAAGACAATCTTGAGATGTTCTTTGTGTTGTTCCTCGTTCTTAGAGTATATTAGAATATCATCGATGAAGACGATGACGAATTTATCCAAGTACGGATGGAATACTCTATTCATCAAGTCCATAAAGATTGCTGGAGCATTCGTCACTCCAAAAGGCATAACTGTAAACTTGTAATGCACATATTGAGTTCGAAATGTTGTCTTCAGAATATCTTCACTCTTGACCTTTAGCTGGTGGTAGCCTGACCTCAGATCAACTTTCGAGAATACACATGCATTCTTCAATTGATCGAACAAGTCTTCTATCCTTGGAAGAGGATATTTGTTCTTGATGGTCAATTGATTGAGCCCCCTGTAATCGATGCACATACGGAAAGATCCGTCTTTCTTTTTCACAAGTAATACAGATGCTCCCCATGGCGATGCACTGGGTCTGATGAATTTTTTCTCCAGTAGACCTTGCAGTTGTTCCTTCAGTTCTTCCAATTCTCTTGGTGCCATTCGATAGGGCGCTCTTGATACTGGTGCAGACTCAGGTATCAAGTCAATAGAAAACTCTATCTAACAATCTGAAGGTAATTCGGTCAATTCGTCGGGAAATACATCAGGGTAATCTTCCACAATCGGCGCTTTGATGCGTGGCTCATCGTTATTCTCTCTGTTTAGATACGGACAAGGTAAGCTTGGCATTCCCCTTTCCGTAATATCACTGCAGCTTGAATTGTGGAGATTATCCGGGTTTCCTTCCTGGTTTGAATTTCGTGGAACATTGACCATCCTCCGTTGTGAGATCTATCTCACGCTCTACACATTTTATTATTGCTTTTTTTTTTGTCAACCAATCAATTCCTAAGATTATGTCAAAAATCTTCATTTCGAGGACATGAAGATCTGACTTTATCAAGTGGTCTCCTAACATCAAGGGTAACCCTCTAATTTGGTCTTCAATTCTCATAGTGACTCCGGATGGAATATTCACATTTAGGACTCTTCCTTTTTCTCATATTAATCTTAACTTATTTCTAAATTTTTCAGATATAAAGGAGTGAGAAGCTCCAGTGTCAAACAATATATATGCATGTTTCGAAGTACAACGATGGTACCTGCTAGTGTTTCATTCTGTTCAGGTTGCTCTGGAGCCTTCAGTCGTAGTTGTTCCCACTACTTTCGCCCTTTTCCATAATAGCGTTAATGTGACCTGACTTTCTTTGATCTTAATTTGGTGGACCCCTGACCACTACTTGACGATTGTTAGGTGTAGGCAGCTGGCGGCTTTGATAGGTATTCACTGGTTGAGGGCGGTACTGCATGTTGTTGATTGGCTGGCGATTGACATTTGGTGGTAAGGTGCATTCATTAGATTTGTGTCCTGGTTGATGGCATCGAAAACAAGTTACTTCACTTTGAAGGCATCATCCCCAATGTTTCTTCCCGTATGTTGTACATTTCGGACGGTTTCGAGGGACATTGTAGTTATTTCCCGTTGGTGGTGGGGCTGAGTTTCTTTTGAAGTTTGCTGCCAGTTGCGATTAACAGGAACATTTGTTGGGGTTTGTTTGTACTCCAAATTCTGACTGATCAAGACTATCAGCGCTCGATGAAAAACTTCTCTATAGCTCGGCATATGAAGTCCTACTACAATCCCTGCTATTTCGGGCCTCAGTCCCTGCTCAAACCTTCGAGCTTTCCTGTCATCAGTAACCACTAGATGTGGGGCATAGCGAGATAGTTTGTTAAATTTTCTTTCATATTCGATAACAGAGAGAGTTCCTTGTCGTAAATTAACGAACTCTTATTCCTTCCGGTCTCTGAGTACTCGGGGAAAGTACCTCTCAAGTATAGCCCCTTTGAAGTCTCCCCAGGTGAGGGCGTGTCTTTCCACATCACTCATCGTCCGTTCGTGAGATTCCCACCAGTGAGCTGCATCTTCCACTAGTTATTGTGCACAAGAGATCTTTTGTTCCTCAGTCAGTGCCATATGCCGAAAGATGCGTTCCATTCCGGCTATCAATTCTTCAACTTCAAAAGGACCTTCCCTCCCATTCAGTCTAGGCGGCTGTAGTCGTCGGAAGCGTTCCACAAAGTCATTAGTTCTTGGTGCCACTGGCGGTGCAGGTGCACACGGTGGAGGATGAGGTGGCGGAACTTGTTGCTGTATGTAGTTTTGAAGGGAGATCAATATTTCTATAGCAATATCACTCCTACGTGTGGCCTGCTGGGGTATCTCGGGTTCAGCTTGAGGGGGAGGATCCTGCTCCATAGGATCTTCAGGATCAGGGTTATCACGGGGTCGTCCACATCTACGATTTGGTGCCATTCTAGTGGTAATTCTGATGTGGAAAAAAAAAGAATAATATTTTATGTCGTATAGGTAAGAAAAAATTATAAAAACAGTATCAGATTATGTAATTAACACAACATTAGTGCTGAAATGCACGTGAGTTTGTAATTCACCGAGAACACATCGTCGCGCGCCAATGGTACAGTGGTTACATTTGAACCGTACTACAGAAACTAATGATGTGGCATTACCAATAATTCAATAAAATATATAACAATTAATATAGAATAAACTAAGCACATTGTCAATCATACAGATAACATATGCATGTAACACATAAAGTTTTAAATTCTACGGATGTTAGACTCCTTACACTATAATGTTTCTTAATATATCGTTAACACATCGCATCCTTACATTGTTATGGATTGCGAGTGACAAAATGTGTGGAAGTTATGACTACATATGTAAGGCCCTAAACAAAATGGCCGAACACGCGCTAGCATTATGGTTAGCTAGGGGGTGACTAACACCTACACTTTAAATATATGCATCTCTATTGACTATTGTCTAATAAATATAAGTCAGTCATCGTCATCCTCCGACCCGGCAAAGTCATCATCAATCTCTGCCAGCTTCTCCTGTACTGGGACCATCATATCATCAGGCACGACCTGCGCTGGAGCCCCCACATCAGCAGGTGCAACCTGCACTGGAGCCATCTCATCGGCAGGTGCAACTTGTCCCACACCGAAAGGTCCTACTCCCTGTAATCCACTTGCCTTCCAGAAGGCAATGGAATGCTCATGCTGTAGGAGGGTAGACTGCAAATATAGAGTAGCTCGTGTAGTAGTGACACGAGAAAACTCATTCTGGATATCGGCACTAGCTCTCACTGTGGCTGCCGCAACCTGTGCGAGCACCGTGTCCTCTTGAAGTGCATCAGAAATACATAAATCACGTGTGGCCAATGCCACAGCCTGCTGAGATAAGGTGCGGTTATTACCCACAGCCTCAATACCCCTCTGGACTTCTACCATGTACGCCTCTAAATGAATCTGAGGCCCCTGGACTGGGTTATCCACCCTCATCCTGTCGCGTAGTCCTATGGCGATAGGACGGAATAACTCGGTAACTCTCTCAGCAAAACATGTCACCGCTGCTAGGTCTGACTCTATATGAGGGATCCGGGCATCCCTCGCTTCAGCTCGCAGTCTCAGAAATCGTGAAACATACACGCTGATAGGCTCTCCAACTTGCTGCACGACTCCTATATACCGGGCTACTGCCATGCTAGGGCGTGATCCTTAAAAGGAATAAAATCCCTAGTTAGAATTTTAGTTACATATAATCATTTTAAGTATTTAAAACACATAGTTCACGTAGTCACATAACACTATTTATCAATTTCACAAATTTATACAAGTAAATTTGTTTTCACAATTTATCAACCTTTCGCGTTTCAAGGATAGTATAAATTAATTTTATGTTTTTTACCCGAAGTACCGTAGATAATTGTTTTGTGTTGATGATGCTTTTGGTTGGGTAGTATTATGAAAGCCAAACAATTATATGGCCAAAAGATAAAAGCATACCTTCGAGGAGCTCTGACAGTAGTAGAAGACACATTTCCCTTCAGATGGTTTGATTAGTGATTTAGACATTAGATATAATATATATATATATATATATATATAAATATTTTTTTAAAATTTGTACACACTTATTTTTGTCTTTGGCCGAATGATTTGAACCTAGGCTCTGATACCACCATGTAGCGCCCCAAATCTACATATAAATAAATAAATAGAATTCGAGGTGCTACTGTTGCTACAGAAATTGAACAATAGAAAAAAAGGATGTTTTATCTTTGTTGCAATTATAAAAAAAATCAAACTAAGAACAAAATGAATTAAATGTGCATAACGTTTTATCCCAAAAAAATCAATTTTTTTTAACAAGGCATTATATTGTTCATTCCCAACAATAATTTTAACATTTTTATTAGTACCCACACCTGGATATAATGATTTCACCCCTTTCAATTAGCAGGAAATAGGGGAGTTTAGAAATCTTAATAGATTTTTTTTTTGAATTGTTTGTTTTTTTTTTCCACAGCGACGATCGGGCAGCCTTACGGTATTGATTTAATGAGTCATCAGGAAATTGGAGCAGCCTAACGGTATCTCGATTGATATGAAAAAGGGAGAAAAAGAGTAGTGGTACCCCCGCAAAAGATTGAGACGATGATTGCGGTAATGATAGTGAAACCAACCTTAAAAGAAAAAATAATTGAGGCCCAAAGAAATGATGCCTTCTTAGAGAAGATTAAAAATCAAGTGGGAACGGAGAAATGAAAGGGTTTTGCAATAAACGATGTGGGGACACTTTTTATGAAAGAAGGATATGTGTTCCTGAGGATGAAGAACTCCGAGGAAAAATACTAGAAGAGGCTCATTATACTCCCTACACCGCACATCCAGGAGGCACAAAGATGTTCTAGGACCTGAGAAAGATGTTTTAGTAGAGAAATATGAAAGGAAGTGTAGGATCTTTCATTCAAAAGTGCATAAGTTGTCAGCGAGTGAAAGCCGAACATCAATGACCATCCGGACTTTTACAACCATTAGAAATTCCAGAATGGAAATGGGAACATATTACAATGTACTTTGTAGTCGGCTTACCCAAATCTATACAAGGAAATCAAGCTGTTTGGGTCATTGTTAATCAGTTTACAAAATCGGCACATCTCTTGCCAATCAAAATGACCTACGGACTAGATAAACTTGCGCAGATATACTTAGAAGAAATTGTCCAATTGCATGGAGTGCCAGTTTCAATAGTTAGTGACAGACACCCGTGCTTTAATAAACCAATCAGCTTGTAATAGGACCAGCTGAACATGTTAGTCAGCTGATGAGTAGTTAGGATTAGATAGGTTCATGTGAGGGGGAATCTACCTTGCTGCCTAGAAGATCCGAAGCTATCATAGAGAAGAAGACCAGCTGAGACCTTGAGGACTTAGACGATTTTAGAAGACAGAAGATTTAAGCAGCTGAAACTGGAGTATCGAGAGCAAATCATCAGAGGAGTTTACATCTACTACTTTTAGGAGAGAAAGATCAGCTGACATCAGAAGATCAGCTGATCAGCTGAGAGCACGTCACAGACAAGACAAGGACCATGAATATAAGACGTATTCAGACGAAGTCAAGAAGACCAGCTGAGGTGTACACCAGGAGACTTGCACATCAGCTGAGGTCTAAGTATCAGCAGACTGGTACACCAGCTGAGGAGACAGATCAACTGAGGTCTTGTGCTCAGCCCAGATTCTTCAGAATCATTTTAAGGGTTGACTTGCGACATAGAAGGAAGATTCCCAGAATGGAAGATCAATCAATCAAGGGGACAAACATGATTGATTGAAGATCGCGAAGATTGACGGGAATCAAGATGGAGATTCAATCAATCACAATAATTGATTGAATACGAAATTATCGGATCTCATATTTCTAGTCCATCCCAAAGGGTAGTTATTTGACCCTATAAATTAGAGTAACAGTGATAATTTCAGTATCGGATTTACACGCATATTAAGTTAGCCGAAACTCTGTCAGAATTATAACTTGCACTCAAAAACCCCAT
>JAPKLY010000665.1:18072-32941 GCA_026898435.1 Prunella vulgaris
TTACCAAACCTTTAGCAGAGGTAAGATTCAGAGAATTAGTAGCAGAGCTAGGAATGATAGATGGAGGAACAGTTCTATAGAAAGAAAAGTTTTTGGGTAAACGGGTAGTCAGCTGGTACCCAGCTGAGGACTATTCTACTGAAGTAATCAACTGATCCTCACATCAGCTGATCTGGTATGTCTTCTTATTCTTTCCTTTCTTTTCTCTATCTTGTTATGTCTAACTTGATGCAGGGATAAGTTATGAAAGTCAGACAAGGTCACTTTGCTTCAGTTGGTCCATGTCAGCTGACACTAAAGACCCAGATGAGCAGAAAAGATTATCATGAGGATCACTCTTATCAGCTGATTTTGCCACGTCAGCTTCTCGATAAGTATTTCTATGATCTTTGTGTCGGTTTTTAAAATTTCATTTTATCTATCAAATCTTTTCAAAAATAAATAAATCCCTAATTTCTAAAATTATTTTACAAAATTGGCAATCAAATCTTTTCTCTTACCAAAAATCAGGGATTTATTACCTTTTTCAAAATAAGGTGTCAGTTGTAATTAATTTATCACCGCCTAAATTTTCTCAAAAAGCACTTTCATCATTACCTTTTTGAAAAAGGCGAATCTTTTAGGCGGTCAAAACCTTTCGAAACCCTGACACCCACGCATCACCTCCAAAATTCTCAAAGGTCATTTATTTTGGACCTTTGATTTGTGTGATGCAAAATACAAATCTACGATCAAAATTGATCGTTTTTTAATTTTGGAAAAACTGCTCATCTTACTCGATTCCTATATATACTCCTTTAACTACTTTCTGAAAACCTTCTACTTCTAAATCTTTCTGCCCGTAGTATGTCTGCATATTATTCTTTGTGCACTTAATCTCTGTTTTGAAGGTATGGCGTCCAAGGCTATGCAAAAATTGTTTAAGGAAAAAATGTACGCAGAGATGTGTGTCGATTTTGACACAACTAGGGTTCCTTAGATTAGAGAAATCCTAAACCTGCTTCAACATCACAATCTCCGAACCTTTATCTCCATGACCCCCCCTGACCATAAAACCCTAAACTTCTATGCCTTTCAATTCCTTCTCAAGACCCAGTTCAGTTCAAACTCCATCGGCTCCTTGGTTGATAGAAAAGCAGTTGTTATTTCCAAGGATACAGTTGCTGACCTTTTTGGCCTATCCTCTACTGGTGTTCAACCTCACAAATACAAAGAAGCCGACTACCTGGAGACTTTCAAGTTAATGGCCAGGAAGAGTCATAGGGACACCACCACTAATCTGAAGAAGTCAATGTTGAGGAGACGGTTCCGATTTTTAATGGATGTGGTGACCAAGGTTATATTGGTAGAACAGGGGAGTTTGGACGCCATTACCAAACTCTGCCTGAGCGTGGCCCGCACGATTCTTGACGGGGTGCGAGCAGACTTGGTGAGTCTGCTATGGTTCCGCCTGGAACAGTAGTCAAAGAGGTGTGTTGAGAAGGAGGTGGCTGGACAACAGGTTTACAGTTTCAAATCGAAGTGCTCCATGGCTACCAAGATTACTATAATCTTGGATCATCTGCTGCCCCAACACAAGTGGGATGACGATTGGGTTGTTGAGTACAACCACACCAAGTTTCTGAGGGGAAGCAACTTGGATGTCATTGGACCAGCTGACTCAGAGTCCAGAGCTGATCCAGTTGTTGCTGCCCCTGGTCCTTCTGCTGGAAAGAAGCAGAAGAGGAAGGCTTCAAAGCCTGCTGGAGGAGGGAAAAAGAAGAAATCTAAGAAAGAAACCACTCCTGTTCAAAGGAAGCTCTCTTTTGATTCTGATGCAGATGATGATACTGCTGTGCTGAGCAGTTTGAAGAAGAAGAAATCTTCAGCAGAGAGGGCTACTCTGCTGGTTGATGAGTCTTCTGATGAAGAAGAAGAGCAAGTGATGGAGGAATCAGCTGAGAGGGCTGGTTCAGATGGGGACTTTGCCTCTGGCTCTGATGGAGAGGAAGAAGAGTCAGAAGAGAGGGAATCAGCTGAGCCTCAGTAGCTGAGACAGAGGTTCTCCATTCCTCTGAAGATGCTCCATCAGCAGATACAACTTTAGCTGCCTCTCCCATCAGGTCAGCTTCACCTACTCTCTTCTCTGATCCTTCCCAACACTCCACAACCCCAGCTGATCCTACACCTTCACAAATCCCAATCGGCAATGAACCAGACGAGATAGCTACCTCTGGCGAGCCTTCAGCTATTCCCAAACCCTCTCACCCTGAACCCATCAACCTTGATAACCCCAATTCCCCCACAGAAATTGCCAAGCAAGCCCGCCTATCTCATCATCGTTCAAAGGGGCCTCTTGAACGAGGGATGATCATAACCGCCCTAGCCCACATATCCCTTTATATCCCAGAACTTAACCCTTATCCAGCCTATCAAGACATATTTGCTGATAGTCTTGCCTGGGTACAAGCAAGAGAAGGGTCAGTTACCTTCTTTCTGGCTTTAATAAAGGAGATGGGAGAAGCAGCATTTACAGAGTGGGAAGAAATTCTGATGGCTGCCTTGGAAGTTAAGGCACCATCCCAGCTGACATCCCCTGAAGGGTTGAGGAAGGTTGCCCGTGCGTTATTGCTTAAAGATGGGGTTGCAGTGGATTGTCCAGAAATTGCTGAGTCTGAGTTCATCCCTCCGGCAGCAAACTTTGAGATCACCCTAGCTGATCAGGTAACCTCTACTATTTTAGGTCAACTGAAAGATTATTTTGATGATCACATTAGGGAGGTCAAAGCTACTCTTTTGGCTGCCAAGTCTGCTGCCCCCTCTCTGATTGAAAAATAAGTTCACCAAGTTCTGTTGGATCATCGCAATAAGCTGAAAGATGCTATGGAGGACAGCTTATATGCCACCAGGATTGAATTCTTCCAAACTCTACAGCACTTCAAGTCAACTGCCAAAGCTTTCACGGATGATGCATCTGCTACTCTCGCTGCTGAATCTGAGAGATTCAGACTAGTCTCTGAAAGGTTGGAAGGGCAAATTACTGAATGCAAAAATGGTCTGGAGGACCTTAAGGCCATTGTGGATAACCTTCCTACTTCTCTACCCTCTACTTCGATGATTGATGATATCAAAAAAGGGGGAAGAGAAGAACTTAGCTGCTATTGCTGCTCTGCAATCTGAGATGGCCGCTCTGAGAGCTCTACTGGTAGACAATCATGGTGTTTTGTCTGCCAGAGTAGAAAATGTTGAAGACTATATCAACACCAGGAAGATTGCAGCCCAGAAGACTCAGGAGCTGAAAGACCAAAAGATAGCTGAGGCCTTGCAGAGGCAAGAAGTGGTTGCTGAGGAGAGAGAGCAGAAGAAGAGGATAATAAATCCTAAACTTGATGAGAAGCTGGCTAAGGAGTTGCAGCTAGCTGAAAAGGAGACTCCAGAAGAGAGGAGGAAGAGGCAGGAGAGAGAAATGAATGATGAGCTTGAGAGGCGATATCAGAGGAAGCTGAAGAAGCAAGGGAAGGCAGTCTCTCAAGGCAGCAGGACTAGAAGTGGAAAATTCATTCGAGATCCAAATGAGCCTTTGGTTGACGGACCAATTGATATGTTCTACAATCAATTGTCCGATGAGCTGGTGGATCTCTAGAAAACTATTAAAGCTAAAACCATGATCCACTTCTATGTCCTGAGAGGAGAAGATACCAGAGGAGAAAGAGAGAAGAATGCTGAGTTCAGAGACTGGTTGAAGGACACTTTCCCGAAATTCTTCAGAGCTATTACAGAAGAAATGCTTAAGGTGGAAGTTCAGCCAGAGTTACCTGAGATTGAGTATCTTCCAACCCCAACTGATGAGAGTGGGAAGATAGACTGGGTGGAAATCAGGAAGTATTGGTTGCAGATTACTCAACTCTTTCATCAACTCTCTGATAACTCTCTGCCAGCTCTAAAGGAGATAGAGAAGAGATTCCTTGATTGGATGCAAGTCCCTCTCAGCAGCAGAAGACCTCTCCTCATGTAATAGTCCAGCTGAGTCAGCTGAGGTTTAGGTACTTTCTCTCTGATTGTACTTTCTCTTTATGATTTAATAAAGCTTTATGATTCCAGACAACTTCTTGTTGTCAGCTGCATTTTTATTCTGTCTAAAGATCTTACTTAAAGGTCTTCTTTTTCTGTCCTATGATGATCTTAATTTTGATTGATTATGCTTATCTGTTGAGATCAGCTGAGTTGGTTTTGATATCATCAAAAAGGGGGAACTTGTTAGGATATCTGTGTTAGATGTTTTGATGATATAATAAACCAATCAGCTTGTAATAGGACCAGCTGAACATGTTAGTCAGCTGATGAGTAGTTAGGATTAGATAGGTTCATGTGAGGGGGAATCTACCTTGCTGCCTAGAAGATCCGAAGCTATCATAGAGAAGAAGATCAGCTGTGACCTTGAGGACTTAGCCGATTTTAGAAGACAGAAGATTTAAGCAGCTGACACTTGAGTATCGAGAGCAAATCATCAGAGGAGTTTACATCTACTGCTTTCAGGAGAGACAGATCAGCTGACATCAGAAGATCAGCTGAGAGCACGTCGCAGACAAGACAAGGACCATGGATATAAGACGTATTCAGACGAAGTCAAGAAGACCAGCTGAGGTGTACACCAGCAGACTTGCACATCAGCTGAGGTCCAAGTATCAGCAGACTGGTACACCAGCTGAGGAGACAGATCAGCTGAGGTCTTGTGCTCAGCCCAGATTCTTCAGAATCATTTTAAGGGTTGACTTGCGACATAGAAGGAAGATTCCCAGAATGGAAGATCAATCAATCAAGGGGACAAACTTGATTGATTGAAGATCGCGAAGATTGACGGGAATCAAGATGGAGATTCAATCAATCACAATGATTGATTGAATAAGAAATTATAGGATCTCAGATTTCTAGTCCATCCCAACGGGTAGTTATTTGACCCTATAAATTAGAGTAACAGTGATAATTTCAGTATCGGATTTACACGCATATTAAGTTAGCCGAAACTCTGTCAGAATTATCACTTGCACTAAAAAACCCCATTCATACTTATTATTTGTAAAAGCTTTGTAGAAGCTGTGAGAAGTCAATTGCGTTTGTAGCATTGACAAATTGTAAGAGAGTAGTACTCTCGAACTGTGTAAGTGAGTTAGTGGAGAGCCCCTCAAGTCCAAATTGGATTGAGGAGAGTAGATGTAGGACAGTTGGTCCGAACCACTATAAATCCCTATGTCTCGTCGTATTTATTTCTGCTCTTAATTTGTGCACATCACCTAAAACTGATTTTCATTAAAAAAACGTTTCTGTACTATTCACAGCGCACTACTTTCAAATTCAGACTACCTCAAGTAGTCTGCTGGTTTTCTGAATAATCCAAATAATTTGAAAAAGGTTTTTGAATCCTTACAAGTTTATTCAACCCCCCCTTCTAGACTTGTTCAAAGGTATTCTTCCCTAAACCCTGCCTTTGGGACCAACAGCCTGCAAACCGCAATGGGTACTAGGCAAAATTTTAGTACAACTTTCCACCCTCAAACCGATGGACAATCTGAGAGAACTATCAAAACCTTAGAAGACATGTTGAGAGCGTGCGTGCTAGATTTTAAAGGTAATTGGGAGAATTATCTATCATTAGTAGAATTCACCTACAATAATAGCTATCAGGCCACAATTGGGATGGCCCCGTATGATGCCCTTTTATGGGAGAAAGTGCAGATCAACCTCATATTGGGATGAAGTGGGCGAGAAGAAAATTTTAGGTCCCGAGATGATAGAAAGAACGGTAGAAGCTGTTGAAAAGATCAAAGAAAGAATAAAGATGGCGCAGGATCGACAAAAGTCATATGCTGACAAACGACATAAAGATCTGGAATTCCAACCAGGAGATAAAGTGTTTTTGAAAGTTACACCTATGAAAGGAGTTATTCACTTCGGTGAAAAAGAAAATATCCTCATCTGCCTTGATTTGGTAAGTATAATTTCGAGGACAAATTTTTTTTAGGTATGTGGATTGTCATACTTTTAAAAAAAAATAGAAAGAAGAGAAACGATGCCTCCAAAGAAGAAACTCGCCGGTATACTCTGCTTTCGATCAATTCTCACTGAAACCATGCATACAATATACCGAAATTCTCTTGTTGAGTCGTAGATTACGTAATTGAAATTGGTATGTTGATCGGATGCTTGTAGTGATGGAAAATTTGTGTTAAAGTTTCAAAAATTCAAAAATTTTCTGAAATTCTTCCGATCGCCACCCTCGTTCCGGTGAATGATAGGCGACGAAGCTTATACCATTTTGAAGCTTGCCATGAGTAGATTATCATTTTACTTTCGTATTGTGATTTCGGTATACTAACTAATAGGAAATTTAAGCCTGAAGTTGATGTGTTGAACCGGTTTGAATGTTGGAACTGAACACTGTTAATTGAAATAGTTGATGGATTCCTGGTAAGTAAGTTATGTAATGTTGGTTATAGGCTAGCATTGAGTCGAAAGAGTAGTGAGATTAAAGCTGGAAGGATTGAACCACTCGGAATGAAATTTCGGCGGACACAGGGGACAACCAACCTTTTTGGCTTCGCTCTCCGGTGGCCATTTAAGCAACATATTAGGTAGATATGAATGTTGAGATTGTAAGGATTCCAACGGTGTTTTCGGTTTTTCCATCGGAGTTGGGTAGTAGCGGGAAGGACAATTTTGAAGGAAAGCTTATACTATTGGGAATAAATATGAGAATTAGATGAATAGTATGGACTAAATTGAAAATTAAAAACTTACCCAGATTCTTACTTGGATAACAATTCTGCCCCTATTTTTCAAATGGTCGTAGAGTCTTCATTTTACGTCCGATTTGACCCCACCAAGTGTCAAAATGTTCGAAATTCAAAGACATACAATTTAGTATAAAGAAATTAGACTATGAAGAGTTATTAAAATGACTCTTTTACCCTTGCACGGTTGTGCTCCTTTAACCCTTATTTTTATCCCAAATTATCAGAACAAGTTTCTATATACTCTAAATAAGCTTATTACTAGGAATAAACCGTCTAATTAATCTTCTATACATTAGAAACTTCAATCGAATCTTAAAGTCATTAGTAAATGATAATTTTGTCCGCAGTCTCTAAGTATAGTTCAATAAACCTAAGAAATTTGGGAAAACTCTTATTATAGTCTGCATAAGTTAATTATTTTTACGATAATAGTTCGATAGCTCTATTAAATGTGCAATATGTTGGTCCCAAAGGCAGGTTTTAGAGAAAGAAACACTAAGTCAAGTCTAGAAAGGGGGGGGGGGGGGGGTTGAATAGATTTGATAGGTTTCAAAAACCTTTTTGAAAATTAGGCTTATTTAAAAATAGCAGACTTCTTAGGGGTCGTCTGGTTTTGAAAATAGTGCTCAGTAATTTGAGTGCGGAAACATTTTTGATGAAAACCTTTCTTAATGATTTGTGCA
The DNA here is from genome assembly GCA_026898435.1 of Prunella vulgaris. Lineage (NCBI taxonomy): Eukaryota > Viridiplantae > Streptophyta > Magnoliopsida > Lamiales > Lamiaceae > Prunella > Prunella vulgaris. Next base: position 25,526 of record JAPKLY010000665.1, read on the forward strand.
CAAATATGAACAGAAAATAAATGAACGCGAGACACAAAGGTTTATAGTGGTTCGAACAAAAGGTCCTACTCCACCCTCCACAATCCAACTGGAATTGTGGGGCTCTCCATTAACTTCTCTCTCACTCAGTCACAAACTTTGAGAGTACAACTCTCTTACAGATGTCTATGCCTTATAGCAGTCGACTTCTAACAGCTTCTACAAAGCTTACAAAGGATTAATATGAAAGAATGGTGTTGAGTATGAGTGAAGATTTTGACAGAGTTTCGGCAAGCTTAAATGCGTGTAGATCGATACTTGAGTTCTTCACTGGCACTCTTATTTATAGGTTCAAATAACTAGCCGTTGGGATTGGCTCGAGATCTGAGATCCTATAAATCTGGAATCGATCAATCATAGGGATTGATTGAATCTTCTTCATGATTCCCGAAAATCTTCTTGATCCCCAATCAATCAAGTTTGTCCCCTTGATTAATTGATATTCTATTCTGGGAATCTTCTCTTTGTCTCAAGTCAACCCTGATGCGATTCCGTAGAATCCGGGTGGAGCCCAAGACTTCAGCTGATCTGTCTCCTCAGTTGGTGTACTGGTCTGCTGTTACTTGGACCTCAGCTGATGTGCGGGTCTACTGCTGGTGCACCTCAGCTGATAACTTGATTTTTTGTCTAGTGACATGGTCCTTGGTCCTTGTCTTGTCTGCGACATGCTCGGCTGATCTTCTGATATCACCTGATCTGACTCCTCTGATATTCTACTCCAGGTACTCCAGTGTCAGCTGCTCAGGTCTTCTGTCTTCTGGAACCTGCTAAGTCTTCAAAGCCTTAGCTGGTCTTCTTCTCTATGATAGCTTTGGATCTTCTTGGCAGCAAGGTTTATTCCCACTTACAATAACCTATCCAATCCTAACTATTCATCAGCTGACTAACAGGTTCAGCTGGTCCTATTACAAGCTGATTGGTTTATCGGATCATCAAAACATCTAATCAAGAATATCCTAACAAATTCCCCCTTTTTGATGATACCAAAACCAACTCAGCTGATCTAAAAAGATAAACGCATAAGGATTAAGATCAAAATAGGACAGAAAAGAAGATCTTTACATAAGATCCTTTAGACAGGATAGTAAAGAACAGCTGACAACAAGAAGTTGTTTGGAATTTAAAAACTTCATTGAGTAAAAGAAGAGATACAAGAAAATCAGATACCTACCCTCAGCTGACTCAGCTGGACTATTACATCAGAGTCTTTCTATTCGAACTAGGTAGTTTCATCCAATCAAGGAATCTCTTCTCGATGGCCTTTAAGGCAGGAACAGATGTATGCGGAAGGGTAGGAAGGTAGCGAGTCACCATTCCCATCTAGATTTTTCGAATCTCTACCCAGTCTGGTTTTCCACTTTCATCAACTGGCGTAGGAAAATACTCTATCTCTGGCAAGTCAGGCTGAGCATGCGATTTGATCATCATTTCAGAGATGAATCTTGAAAAGTCTGGATATTCTCTCTTCAGCCAATCTCTGAACTCAGCGTTCTTCTCCCTTTCTCCTCTGAGATCCTTTCCTCTAAGGACATAGAACTGAATGAACGTTCTTGCCTTGATTGTCCTCCGGAGGGCAATCTGTTCTTCTGTCATAACTTTGCAAAACATTTCAACAGGATAGTCGACAAGAGGATCATTCGGACCCGGTACATACTTTCCACCCTTTGGTCTCCTAGACTGAGGTACCGCTCAACCTTCCATCTTCAATCTCCTCTGATAGCGCCTTTCAAGCTGATCATTCATTTCGCGCTCTTGTTTTTTATTCCTCTCTTCTAGAGTTTCCCTTTCTGCCAGTTGTAGCTCCTTGGCCAGCTTCGCATCAAGCTCAGCATTCATGATGCGCTTCTGCTTCTCCTTGGCTTCAACAACCTCTTCTTGCCTTTGCAAGGCCTCAACCGTCCTCTTATCTCTCAGCTCTTGAGTTCTCTGCTCTGCCAGGTTCCTATCCTTGATGTATTCTTCAACAGTCTGGATCCTAGTAGAGAGAACACCATGGTTATCCACCAATAGAGCCTTCAGTGCTGCCATCTCAGCTTTCAAGGTAGCACTCTCTGCTTGCAAAGCAACAATGTCAGTTGAGTTCTTCTCTTCCACCTTTTTTATATCATCAATGGTAGATGACAGGGAAACGTCTGAAGGGTAGACCTGAGGTCCTCCTGACCGTCTTTGCACTCTGCCACTTCCTTCTCCAAGTTGGCAGTAAGCAATCTTATCTTGTCAGATTCAGTAGAGAAGGAAGCATTGGCATCATCAATGAAGGCTTTGGCAGTTTGCTCAAACCTCTTCCGAGTGAAATACAACTCCTTTCTGGTGGCATAGAGGCCGTCCTCAAGGCTTTCCCTCAGCTTGTTCCTGTGATCCAGCAACACTTGGTGGACATGCTTCTCAATCAGAGAAAGAGCAGCAGACTCGGGAGCCAGCAGAGTGGCCTTGACTTCCCTGATGTGATCATCAAAATATTCTTGCATTTTATTTAAAATATCAGAAGTCACCTGGTCATCTTGAGAGATGGCGAAGTTCTCTGCTGGTGGGATGAATTCAGACTCCACTGTCTCAGGGCAATCCAGAGCCACTCCATCCTTTAGTAACAGAGCCCGTGCGACCTTGCGAAGTCCTTCTGGAGATGTCAGCTGGGATGGTGCCTTAACCTCCAAGGCATCCATCAGAATCTCCTCCCAAGTATTGAAAGTTGCTTCACCCTTCTCTTCCAGCAAGGCGATGAAGAAGGTTACTGGACCTTCTCTTGCTTGCGCCCATGCGAGGCCATCAACCAGCAGATCTTGGTGGGCTGGGTAGTGGGTTATTTCAGGGATATATAGGGTAAGATGGGCGAGGGCAGTAATGATCATGCCCCGTTCAAGAGGGCCTTTTGAACGGAGATGAGAGAGTCTAGCTTGTTGGGCAAGGGTAGTAGGGGAGTTAGGGCTCTCTAGGTTTATGGGTTCAGGGTGAGGAGGTAGGGGGTCAGCTGATGGCTCACCAGAGGCAGCTACATCCTCTGGTTCATTGCCAGCTGGGATTTGTGAGGGTGATGGGTCAGCTGGAGGCGTAGAGTGTTTAGAGGTTTGGGATATTGGGGATTCATGAGGTGAAGGGGAGTGTGAGGGTATGTGTGTGGGATCAGATGAGGGAGTGGGTGGGGCTGACTTGATAGGCTGAGCTACAATTGGCGAATCTGCTGGTGTTGCCTCTTCAGAGGATTGAACCACTTCAGTTTCAGCAACAGAAGCCTCTGCTGAATCCTCCTCTTCTTCATCAGAGTTGGAGGCAGACTTCTCCTCTGAACTAGTTGCCTCAGCTGATTCTTCCTCTGCTGAAACCTCTTCTTCATCAGTAGGCTCATCTACAAGCATAGTAGGTTTTGCAGCTGTTGGTTTAGCAGCTGGGGATTTCTTCTTCAGACTGCTCAAAGGAGCAGTATCATCTTCATCAAAGGACAGTTTCCTTTGAACAGGGATAGTGTCCCTCTTGGACTTCTTCGTCTTCTGAACCCTTTCAGCAGGCTCAGTAGCCTTCCTCTTCTGCTTTTTCTTAGTTCCAGCAAAAGGTTCTGGAGCAGCTGCTGCTGAAGCAGCCCCTGAATCTGAATCAGCAGCTCCCAGGGTTTCAAGATTGTTTCCCCTGAGGAACTTGGAATGGTTGTAGTCAACAACCCACTGAGCTTCCCATTCATGATCTGGCAGCAGATGACTCAAGATTATTGAAATCTTGGTAGCCATAGAGCACATGGACTTGAGCTTGTAGATCTGATTTCCATTCACTGTCTCACTAGCACACCTCTTTGATTCCTGCTCCAATCTAAACCATAGCAGACTCACCCAGTCTGCTTGAACCCCATCCAAGATTGTGCGAGCCACACTGAGGCGGAGTTTGGTCAAGGCATCCAAACTCCCCTACTCTGCAAGGATCACCTTGGTCACCACTTCCATGAAAAATTTGAATCTCCTTCTGAGCATATTCTTCTTTAATCCCAAGGTCTTATTCCGATGGCTCCTCCTCACCATTATTTGGAACGTAGCCAGATGGTCAGCCTTTTTGTAAGTGTGGGGTAGGACACCAGAGGAAGAGAGACCAAAGATCTCAGCAGTAACTTCCTTGGTCAAAACTACTGCCTCGCCATCCACAAAGGATCCAATGGAATTTGCATGTAACTGGGCTTTGAGCAAGAGCTGGAAGGCGTAGTAGTTCAATGTCTTGTTGTCCGGCGGCGTCATGGAGATGAAGGTCCTCATATTATGATGTTGAAATAGATTAAACATCTCTCTGATCTCTGGAACACGGGTTGTCTCATAATCGACACACATCTCAGCATACATATTTTTTAGCATCTTCTTCCAAGCCTTGGTATCCATAGATTCAACACAAGAATTAGAGCACAGAGAATTCAAAGATAGAGTAGTGTAGATACAAAATTTTGGAGCGGAAAAGTTTTTAGAAGAAGGCTTAAGGGTATTTATACTAATTGGAGAAAATAAGCAGTTTTTTCAAAAATAAAACCGATCAATTTAGATCGTGGATTGGTATGTTGCATCACATAAATCAATGGTCCAGATTAAATGACCTTTGAGATTTTTTGAGGTGATGCGTAGGTGTCAGGTTTCGAAAAGGGTTTTGACCGCCAAAAATTTCATCTTTTTGTAAAAAGGTAATGTTTAAAAACTTTGTGAGGTAATTTGGGCGGTGAGAAATTAATTACCACTGACACCGAATTTTGGAAAAAGTAATAAATCCCAGAATTTTCGAAAATGAAAGATTTGATTGCCAATTTTTTAAAATCAATTTTTAGAAATTAGGGATTTATCAGATTTTTGAAAAGATTTTATTTTTCAAACAAATTTTATTTTAAAAGCATAAGAAGAGAAAACTTATCGAGTAGCTGACGTGGCAAGATCAGCTGATAAGAAGAGTTTTCTAGAAAAACCTTTTCTGCTCATCTGGTTTCTTTATGTCAGTTGATGTGGGTCAACTGAAGTATAGTGGCCTTGTCTGACTCTCTTGACATCTACCTGTATCAAGTTAGGAATAACAAGATAGGAGAAGAGACAAGAAAGCATAGAAAGACATACCAGATCAGGTGATTACCTTAGTAGATTCCCCCTCAGCTGATTAACAACTGATCATCTAGAGAACCTTTTTTTGCATTTCTAAAGAACTGCTCCTCCATCTACCATACCTAACTCAGCTACCAACTCTCTGAATCTTACCTCTGCCAAAGGCTTGGTAAGAACATCTGCTCTCTGCTTCTCTGTGTGAATCTTCTCCATCCTGATGTCACCCTTCTCAGCATGGTCTCTAAGGAAATGATGTCTTATGTCCACATGTTTACATCTGGTATGGAGAACTGGATTCTGAGTAATGCCTATTGCACTTGAGCTATCACAAAAGATGGGGATTTCCTTTGTGATCACATGGTAGTCCCTTAGCTGTTGTCTGATCCAGAGCAGCAGCTACCAGCAGCCATATACTCTGCCTCTGTTGTGGAAGTAGCTACTGAGGCCTGCTTCTTGGAGAACCAAGATATCAGCTTACTTCCCAAAAACTGACATGTGCCTGAAGTTGACTTCCTATCAATCTTGCACCCTCCATAGTCAGAATTTGAATACCCACTAAGTTTAAAGTTGTCATCAGCTGGGTACCAGAGGCCCAGATTTGAAGTACCCTTCAAATACTTCACAATCTTCTTAGTTGCTTCCAAATGAGACCTTTTAGGGTTCGTCTGAAATCTAGCACATACTCCTACTGCAAACCTGATATCAGGTCTGCTGGCAGTGAGATACAGCAGAGAAACCAATAAGTCCTCTGTAGTGAGTCTGATCTACTTTCTCACCAGCCTCATCTGGATCCATGCTGAAGTTTGCCATCATTGGAATCTTAGCTTCTCTGCTACTGTTGATTCCAAACTTTTCTATCAGGTTCTTGGCATACTTAGCTTGGCTGATAAAGGTTCCATTGGACATCTGCTTCACCTGAAGTCCAAGGAAATAAGTCATCTTCCCCATCATGGACATCTCAAATTTGCTTATCATCAGTCTGCTGAATTGATCACACATCTGCTTGTTAGGGGAGCCAAAGATGATATCATTCACATAGATCTGTACCAAAAGGATATCATCTCCATCTTCTTTTTTGAACAAGGTCTTGTCTATCGTACATTTGCTGAAGCCACTGTCCAGCATGAACTGAGATAAGGTATCATACCATGCTCTAGGTGCCTGCTTTAGTCCATATAAAGCTTTTTGCAACATGTAGACCTTGTTTCCAACTTCAAATCTTGGTGGTTGTTCCACATATACTTCTTCTGCCAGGATTCCATTCAGAAATGTTAATTTGACATCCATTTGATATACTTTGAACCCTTTGAAAACCGCATAGGCCAGAAACAATCTGATGGCTTCTAGTCTAGCCACAGGAGCAAATGTCTCATCATAGTCAATCCACTATGACTGTGAATACCCCTGGGCAACTAGTCATGCCTTGTTTATCACCACAACATCATGTTCATCCTTCTTGTTCTTGAAGACCCACTTAGTGCCTATGACCTTCTAATGTCTGGGCCTCTCCACTAGAGTCCAAACTTCTTGTCTTGAAAACTGGTTTAGCTCCTCTTGCATTGCTACAATCCAGTTTGGATCCTCAAGAGCTTCATGGATGTTCTTGGGTTCAATCAGAGACACATAACAGCTGAACTGAGCACCCAAGTTGAGCTTTCTTCTAGTCTGAACACCTATACTTGGATCTCCTAAGATCTGCTCAGCTGGGAAGTCAGACAACTTCTTTTTACCCCTCTGAGGTGCCATGGTCGGCTCCTCTTGGGTCTTGTCTGACATTCCCCCTTGGTTAGTGTCTGGAGTCATTATGCCATCATCTAGTGCTGATGAGTACTTAGCAGCTGACTTGGGCTCATCATCTGAATCTGAGTCTGATTCAATCCTAGGTACCACTACCTTGATCAGATCTGGCTTGTCTGACAGATTCAACTGATCCACCTCATCTGCTAGCTTCTCTTTGCTGTACTCATGAATAGATTCATCAAATACAACATGGGGTGTCTCCTCCACACAAAGAGAGGCCTTATTAAAGACCCTATAAGCTTTGCTGCTTCCAGAATATCCTAAGAATATTCCTTCAGCAACCTTAGCATCAAAAGTCTTTAACTTAGTCTTTCCATTGTCATGGATGAAACACCTACACCCAAAAATATGGACAAAGGAAAGGTTAGGAGATTTACCTTTGTACATCTCATAAGGAGTCTTGCCATGCCTCTTGACTGGTAAACATATATTTTGGATGTAGCAAGCAGTGTTGATGGCTTCTGCCCAAAATCTTTGAGGGGTCTGTGTTGGTCCCGAAACGAGTTAAATCAGTGTATGGGGGGGG
>JAPKLY010000665.1:32951-54771 GCA_026898435.1 Prunella vulgaris
CTTCAGACTTCAGTAAATTGGGTCGACTCCAATATTCTTCAGTCTTCAGTATGGTCCTTCTGTACTGAATCTCTGACCTAACTATCCTGAGCTATTTTATCCTGAACACTATACTTAGGCAAATTCATCCGGGGTTTTGGGATCTAATCAAAATACCAAGATTGTCCCAACAGTCTGATATTCAGCTAACATGGTCCTTGCTGCCTCCTTGAGGGTTCTATCCCTCCTCTCAGCTAATCCATTCTACTGAGGTGTTCTAGCAGCTGATGTCTCATGCTGAATACCATTTTCCCTGCAATAGTCAGAAACAACAGAGTTAAGAAACTCAGTACCTTTGTGACTTCTGATTCTTACTGTACTGAGGTCCTGCTCCTTCTGGATTCTCTTGAACAACTCCAGCATCTTGACCATAGTCTCATTCTTCTTGAATAAGAACACTATACAAGTGAATCTTGTATAATCATCAACAATCATCAGTGTGTACTTCCTTCCACTGAAGATAAGAGGTGAGACTGGTCCAAACAAATCCATATGAAACAGCTGGAGTGCTTTTGTTGTTGAAGTACTCTGCACATCCTTGAATGAGGCCTTTGTCTGCTTCCCTTTCTGACAGGAATTACTCTTCTGCTCAGATGCAAACACCTCATTTGGTAGTCCTCTGACAAGACCCTTCCTTGCAACCTTGTTGAGAGTCTTGAAGTTCAGATGGCCTATTCTCTTGTGCCATAGCCAGCTGACCTCTGAGGAGCTTTTAGCAACCAAGCACGAGTCAGCTGGACAACTTGCAAAATCTGCAAGATACATATTACCTCTTCCGAGGCCAGTTAGTAGCACCTGCTCATTTAAATCATTAATAACAAGACAAGAGTTCTTAGAAAATCTTACTGAGTATCCCTTATCAAAGAATTTGGATACGAACAGAAGATTATGCATCAGCCCTTCTACATAGTAGACTTCTTCAACTCTTGTTCCTTTGATCAGCAGAGTACCAACTCCTCCGGTGACTCCAAAATTATTGTCACCAAATACAACTCAGGGCCCATCAAGCGTCACAAAGTCCTGGATGAGATGCTTTTCAAACGTAATATGCTTTGAGCATCTGCTATCAATGTACCATACATGACCTTTAACTTATCCTCTCTCTATTGGGCTAGAGCTTGCCTGAAATTAAAACTCAGGCTTTTGGTACCCTTTCTTTGGGTCCTGATTGGTTAGTTTCTACTTTTTGGATCCACATGTAGAGATCATCCTTATGAGGTTTAGGAGATCTAAACCTTCTACCATACTTATCCATAAAGATCATCTCCCTCAGAGGATCTCTTCTGGGGCGATGAGTGATAACAGCAGGCTTGTAGGTGAGCTGCTCAAAAGGGTAGTTTCGGCTTGAGCCTTTGAATGACTCATATACTTTAGCCTATGAAAGCTTGCCTATTTTGGTTACGTTAAATGTAACCCAGGGCTGAGGTCTGTTTCGATTGGGCATACTCTGCTGAGATGGCCCAGGCTTATCATTCATCTGCTGATTCTGCTGAAGCCTCCTTGTCTTAGCATAACTATGAATTGGATGCCTCTTCTGGTCTTGGGGCTTCTGAGCTTTGGACTTAAGTTGGTTATCAGTAGGCTTCTGAGTTTTAGTACTCTTCTGCACTGCTGAAACCTTATGATCACCAGCAGACTTCTGAACATTAGTGTTCTTCTGTCCAGCTGGGACCTTTTCTGTCCCTCTGCTCTTTTGCCCTTCTGATACAGATGCAGGCTCAACTGGCCCTTTACCCTTTCGAGGATCCATAATTAACCCACTCTCACCTTTCTTCTTCTTTTGTGGTTTGTGTTTGGGATAACCAAGACCCCTTTTATCATTCACAGTTTGTGAGGACTCAGCTATTTCAGACACGACATTTTTTGCCTTAGTCAGCTGATCCACTTTCAGCTGAAGCAGCTGTGAATTTTTAATTGTCAGTTCATTCTGCTTGAAGAGTTCATCGAACTTAGCTGTCAGCCGATTATGTTCTTCACTCAAAATAGTATTCTCAGAAAGCAGCTTTTCTATCAGCTTCTCCTGTTTCTCACATTTTGCTATCAACTTAGCAGACTTGTTAGCATGTGAGTCATAGGATACAACTGGCAGTCTAGCACTTTCCAAGTCCTGTAATGTAATGTTTTCGGTTGAATAGTTGAGCATTTTGGTACAGGGGGTATTGTAATGTAATTAGGATTTGCTTTTGTCGCTTTATATGTATAATTATTAATCGTCTCAGTTTCCTCTGTTAGGTTGATCTGGGACACTCAATTTCTGTATATTGAGTATAGCTTCCATTTACCAAAATATCATTTTATTTACGATATTTATTGGTAACGCCTTAGTCCTAAGACAACCTTTTCTTTTTCAAATTGAATTTACAGGGCGTTATAATTTCAATTTTATTAATTGATATAATTTAGTTTTTAAGATCTATTTTATTCTAATATTTGTCTTTAATAATATTAGATTTTTAACAAATATTTCAGGTTTAGAAAGATTTCATAGAATTATACCTAAATGTGTTGTTGAATTTTCTTATCATATTTTAAGTATATTAATTCTTTTCTGATAAGTTAATTGTTCATTTTTTGTTAATATTTTATATTTTATTGTTAACAATTTTAATTTTCTAATCTATTTTTTAGGTTATTCCAAATTTGATTTTTGAATTATTTGGAGATACATTGCAAAAAGTGTTATTTATCGAGACTTGAAATAATAGACATCGTATTATTTCTCACTCCTTTTTGTCTGGCTATTTGCATTTAAACGTTAACGCGGAATGTCTTTGTGTACGGGCACCAGAGATCAAGAGTAAAGTTAAATTTTTAACTTTATTGTTTGATGGTTTTAACACATTCTTTTGTAAATGTGTATATGAATTCCAAATGTGAAATTGATTTTTTATCTTCAGATGAGGTTGATGATTTATTCATGGTAAATACCAAAATAATTTTTTCATTTTAGTTTTATTATTAATTTTTTTAAAATTACTTTATTATAATTGTAATAATTAATTTGTTATTCTTTTATTTTTTTAGGAATCTAAAGCATTGTTATTGCCCATTGGACGTTTCTTCATCTGCTTATGAGGTTGTTATTGTAATTTAATTATTATTTTTATGGTGTATTTAAAGATTATATTATTTTAGTTTAAAATTTTGTATTAGAATTATTAATATAACTACATTTTTGCTTTTATGTTATTATCTTAATGTTTATTATTTATTATTAGTTATTTTTTTTTTGTAATTATAATATTTTATTGTTGTAATGATGGATGTTGCAAGTACGTCTAGCATTGTGACATCAATATTTATTCGAATGCTTACTTCTTCCGATATAAGCAAAGCGAGATTGGTAAGTTAGAATCTACTATACTTTTTAATATATTTTTATTAATTATAACTACAAAATATATGTTTATATTAATTTGTATTATTTTTTATTTTAAAATTTGATCTCAGCCAATACCTTGTGCATTTTGGAATCAACACATCAAGATATCAATTTTATCAAGAGGCATAAGTTACTAATGATAGAAGAATGGGGACGGTTTCTATCAAGGATGACGGTCGGCGTTTTCTCTTCTCAGCTGGGTTCAAATTTTTTTTTACTGATTTGAATCTTAAGATTGGAAGTGTTGTTGAGGTCAAGATTATTGAATTTGGACCTTTTGTCTTTCAATTAATCTGTAAAGATTAATTACTATGTGGTATCCTATCAGAATTACTTATGTATGTTTTTAAATTTGTTGAATATTCCTATTTTTTTAAGATCTTAATATTATCGTATTGTTTTTTAAATTTATTTGTTGCATATGCTATCATTGTTATGAATTTAATTTGCTCATATTTATTGTATGTGTCCATATTATGTCTCTATATAATTATTTTGTAATATTACATTTTTCAAAATGAGTTTTATATTTATTCTAAAATTCATAACTTTTTATAAATTAATGTTATTTTATTCAAAGATATTAGTAGTATATTGGTTCATATGAATTAATGTTATTTTTAAAATATAAATTATTTAATAGTATTACTGCTCCTATTTTTTTTATGTAGGATGGTTTTATCGCAGAATTATAGTTTTTGTAAATGTTTATATTGTTATAAATGATAAGTGATATTGTTTGCCAAAATTGTGTCACACGCAAGTGTACGTGGTCGTTGTTGTCATGGGAAGTTAACCATGTTAAATATCAAACACAGGAAAACGATGCGATATCAAGCAAGCATTGAATGTCTACAAAGGTGGATAGCTAGGAACGCAAGAAAAAGATCATAGTTTCTATCTACCAATCGACAAGAATTAGTAAAAGCTAACTATCACCTCAAGGAAGTAAGTAAATGTGGTGTGTGTGCATGGAAGTAATCCTACTATGGTTCATCTAGTGTCCTACCCATCCTAGCATGCAAAAGGTCTCTTGGTGTCTTAGTCAAGCCAACTAGTGTCTAGATCTCTCTACAACACAAGCTGAGGGCTCTATTGGATGTCTAGATCTCTCAACAACTTCCAATACTCTAATTAAGAGTTCTAGGCTAATATGCAATTCTCATTGGTCATACAAGCCAAATATCAAACACTTGGTATGCATAAAGTTCTTGTAGCTCAATTCTCATTTCATTGCTAAAACATATAACCCATTCAATCCAATTTAACATCTCAAGCATTCATACAAATCATTAATAAGAGAACTAATCCATCAAGATCACTAATTCATGCATAGGATTAATAAGAGACTAAATTCACCATAGTAATCATAAAACCATGCAACAAGGAATTAGCCCATGGCTAATTGGAATTGAAAGTCAACAATTAAGCAATGGACAAACATGATTAACACTAATATGAAATGAAATACAAGAAATCTTACCAAATATTGGAGAATTGAAATACAAGCATCAAACCTTGAAAAGCTATCTTCTAATCCGGAATGTAAAATGAGAAATTGAACCGTACAATCGTAGCTAATAACTAGACTAAGCTAATGGAACGAACAGATTAACAATCCAATGGATGGATCAAAAGATATTGTAGAAAGAAGTATGTAATCTAACTAAGAACCCACTAAGTAACCTCTAATCTCTCTCTCTAAAACTACCTAATGATCTAACTAATGAATAATGATGGAATATGCCTTTGTGAATCTGATCCTTGAGTATTTATAGTGCCCACAATGCTTGGTCCAATATGCTCTTCATTAAACGCGCGAAAAGACTAGAATACCCTTAAAAATATGAAAATCCAGACCCGCGCTCGGACGCTAGAAGAGCCACGCTCGGGCGCTGAACCAGTGTGCTGACCAAGCGGTTGGCTTTACCCTGGGCAGAATGGATTCGCTCGGACGTAAGAAGGCCGGCGCTCAGTCACTGAACTACGGGCGCTCGGTCGTAGTGTAATTGCGATGTCCGATTTTCGACTTTTTCATATTCTATCCCAAGGCTCATCCAAGCTTCCTAGGGTCTTCAATTAAGTATAAGAAACATCTCCATGAGCTCGGATTCCATCATCTCCTTTCCAATAGTCGAGAATTACTCCTTTTTGCTCGTTTTAACCTAACTTTTGTATAAACATTTTTAAAATCATCACTTATATAAGTATTTTATCAAGAAAAAAAAACCATACAGAATGAAATTATATGGTTATTAAATGTTAACAAGTATTATTTTCCTTGATATACTCACATTTCCAAATTTTGTTTTTAATTTTTTTTACAAGAATGTCTTATGTTGTACATACTTTAAGTTCATATAAGTTAGAATATTGTATACATTTTATGTTCTTTGAATACTAATTTTATTTTGAGATGGTTACGTTACTTTCGGAGGATACTGTATTTGATGAATTATGTCATATTCAGAGCAGGCGTATGAATAATGAACAATTTCTGACACGTAAGTTTTATATTTTTTTTAATTATAGTATTTTATAAAATTTAATTAGTAATATTTTTATGGATTTAATTTTAGTATTTTTTAGTGGGAGATTTATTTATGTAGTATGATGAATTGAAGTTGTACAAAGATCATTACTACTCATGCAATTCATTTGATTCAGTATGTTCCATCTATTACATGATTTACAGTACAGTTTGTTTAATTTTTTTTTCAATAAAATTCTTATTGTTATCATTATGTTATTTCTACTCTTTCGTCTTATTAACTATTAATTTATATTTTTCTGTTTATACCAGCTCATATTATATTCTTGAGAGAAATGCCATTGAATTCAAGCTATACATTTGTTAATCAAAGTGGAAAGTTATGGAAGGTGAAGACAAGTTTCGTTAATGGTATTTGTTACTTTACTAATGGATGGGAAGACATTCAAAAATATTACAGTTTGTCTATTGGTGATTATATAACTTTTTTGGAGTATGATTTTTGTAAGATTTATATCAAAGTTTATCATCGTAATGGCATTCTAAAGGATGTTGGAAACCCAAGTCTAATATCGGAACCTTATAATCTTTATGTTAAAATTATTTTTTAGAAAATATATATGTATATCTGTATATTAAATTTTTAATTATTTTCTTTTTTGCAGGAGAGTTGAGGAAAAATTATTTTATTTCAGATTTTTTTTGAATCTTTAATAAAAATTTGGTACATTATAAAATTAAAAATTAATTTTATTTTGTTAGCATATATATTTATATATTTATTTCTATTTATTAATTGTAGATAATCCCTCGGATGTGGATTGATATTCATGGTGGAAACTTTTCTGAATATATCTATTTGCAAAAACCTGATAGCGATAATTGGATTATTCAGTTAAAGGTTTTGGACATAGAGTGTTATACATGTGGTGATGGTTGGCAATCATTTAACAATATGTTTTGTTTTATATCTTTATTTGGAACTATTGATAGAAATTTAAATCGTGGTAATACTCCTCCTGTTTTCCGGTTACATGGGCAGAATTATCACAGATTAGGGAGTTTGCTTCCTAATGGTCCAGTTCCACCTGTATTTGCACAGCTTTACATATATGATACCGATAATGAGATTTCCAATAGAATTCGATCTGTCAGGTATAATTTCCTAATTTTATTATTAACACTTTTGCAAAAATACTTTATTTAGTAAACTTAATTATTCATATTATTCTTTTAAGGTCCGAAGATAGATTACACATAATTGAAGCGGGTATTGTATCTGCTTTAAAGGAGATGTTGGATGAATGTAATGTGTTAGTTCAAAGGTTTAGAACTGCAAGAGAAAAATTTAGTGTCGTATATAGAACAGTTACCATGAGGTTAATTGGAAATATATTCTATGATCCAATGACACATAATTTACCCACAGTTTCTGAAGTTGCAGCCATTCTTACTGGTGACCTCGACATCACTACCGGTGTTCGAGATATTATTGTTAGAACTTGCTATGGGATATTACAACGCATAACTGAGTCAAATCCATCTTATCTTGCTCTACAGTATCCTCTTCTTTTTCATTATGGTGAAGATGGATATAGAGAAGAAACAAAGATTCTCCTTCTCCTGATGATATTGATAGGATTATATCTGTTGAATTGCAAGAAGAAGTTACTGATAAATCATATTTTGAGGCAGTTCATGATTTTATGATGCATGGTCCTTGTGGTCATACTGGTAAGTACTCTCCATGCATGTCGGAAGATGGTGAATGTACAAAAAAATTTCCAAAATGTGTTCTTCTGAGAGTTCATTTGATGATGATGGGTATCCTATATACAGGTGAAGGGATGATGGAAGAACTGTTTAAAAGAAAGATTTTGTTATGGATAATAGATATGTAGTTCCTCATAATAGATATCTTCTTTTGAAGTATGTCGCACATATCAACGTTGAATGGTGTAATCAATCCAGAGCCATTAAATACTTATTTAAGTATGTCAAAAAAGGATATGATTGTGTAACTGCCACATTTGTTGACAGTTCTGCAGATTCTAATTATTCAACTGAGATTGATGATATTAAAATGTACTATGATTGTAGGTATATTTCACCGCGTGACGCTTCTTGGAGATTATTTGGCTATGAGATCAACTATAGATATCCATCTGTTGAGCGTCTGGCGTTTCATCTTTCGGATAGACAGAATGTTGTTTATAGGGATTCTGAGCCATTAAAGTTGGTGTTAAACAAACCAACTGGTCTGCTAAAGCTGCTGATTTAACATATGTTCAGATTCCTCAATTTTTTGTTTGGAAGAGGGATTCAAGGACTTGGGAACCTAGAAAAAGATGTTTTACAGTTGGGCGTCTTTCTTATGTGCCTCCCGATAGTGGGGAAATGTATTATTTAAGAATTTTGTTAAATGTTGTTAGCGGACCAAAGTGTTTAGAGGACATAAAAACATTTCGAGGCATTCTGTATCGTACATTTCGTGATGCATGTTTTGCCAGAGGTTTGTTTTAAGATGATTAGGAGTATGTTTATGGTTTTGAAGAAGCAAGTGAATGGGCTTCAGCATATTCAATGAGGTCTTTGCTTGTCACTTTGATCACGTCTGGATCTTTAAACAATCCTTGTGACATATGGAGTAGGTGTTGGAAGTTTATGTCAGATGATATTTTATACAAGAGAAGAAAAATACTCTGTTTTCCAGGTATTTTTATTTTTTGAGTGTTTTTTTTAAATTTTTTTTACCTTTTCAATTATATTATAACGTAAATGAATTTATTGTGTTTTTGTTTGCATAAATGTATCGGCACCTAAGTAACAATTTAAAAATACTTAGTATTGGTTTATTATTTTCATAGCATAATAAAATATATTACACTTTATTTTATTAAAAAAAATGTGCGTATGTATTATGTATTTCATGTGAATTATTTTAATATCTAGCGTTCTGTTAAATTTAAGAATAATTGAGAACTTATATTTTATAATTGTTATCTTTAAAATTTTATTTTAAATCATATTGTGTTATATACTATTATTGTATTTAAACGAAATAATATTCAATAAATGAAAATTTAAATATTTAGATTTTCTAAATTTTTAAACTTTCTCTTTATTTTTATGTTTGAAGAATTAAGGATGACAGAAGATGAGATTAAAAATTGTTGTCTTTTGGAGATTAAAAATATGTTGCGTCCCCTTGGAAGGAGTTTACAAGATTTTGAAGGGATGTCTTTGGTTGTTCATGATAACAATTTGACAACACGTAATATGATGATTTTAAGTGAATTGTCTTATAACAAGGATGAATTGAGGGTGGAGCATAAAGTTTTGCTGAGTATATTGAATGATGAACAATGAGTTTTTTATGATACAATCATTGAGTCAGTGTTTTCAGATATTGGAAGAGTATTCTTTGTATGTGGTTATGGAGGTACTGTAAAAACATTTTTGTGGAAAACCTTATCTACAAGACTCCGATCCGAGGGTAAGATAGTTCTAAATGTTTCTTCGAGTGGCATAGCTTCCCTTTTACTTCCCGAGTGGCATAGCTTCCCTTTTTCTTTCCACAAAAGGGTCAATAGCATAAAGTATAGCATTTTGGGGTCAAATATGAACATAATCTCATCAAAACCATATAGAAATGATTGCTAAAAGATGCAATTATAACCCTAATCAGATATACTATCAAATATTCATTACTCAATTAATTTAAATGAGTACTTATATCAAATATTTAATACTCACTAATTTTGTCATCAAACCCTTATCAATTTTGAACTTTAATTTTTTTTTGTATAATTAATAAAATTAAAAATATTAAGGGAATACATTGCGATAACATTTTTAAAATCGTTACTAACTTTTGTAGAATCATTTTTAAAATCATCACTTATATAAGTATTTTATCAAGAAAAAAAAATCATACTGAATGAAATTATATCGTTATTAAATGTTAACAAGTATTATTTTCTTTGATATACTCACATTTCCACATTTTGTTATGCTCTGACGATTTCTTTTGATATCGTTTTCCGGTCTAGTTGTTTGGAGTTCCTGAAGAGTGGAGGAGGGTACTTGATGAATTCCGGAGGAGCAATCTCTACACCTTCAGTGTCAGCATGTCTGATGATTTCAGCCCAGAGATCAGGGTGCTCCTGTGCCATCCAGTGATGGAGTATGACGTCTTTTTCTTCAGATAGATCGTCCCATAACCCCACCATGTAGAATAGGTAGGCCCACCTATTCCGGATCAGAATCCATACCTCCAACATCTCGATAGGAATGAAGTCTTCTACAAACTGCATTGGAGGAGGGCCTTGTTCTGAACTGACCACCATTTTCCTCTGAGTCTTTATCCGAGATCCAGAAGTCACAGATTTCTTCTTCTGAACCTGCGAAGTCAGATACTCATTGGACTCTTTCAAGCGTTGGATCTGACTGAGGAGCGAAATCTCCTTCATCTTCGCTATCTTTTCAGCTTCAGTCATCACCATTTTCTTCTGAGTGGTCAACCCAGGTTGAATTTGTTCCTCCATCTCCTTATACAAAGGTTCCAAAGCGGGATCTTCAGAGGGCCTTAATCTCTTCGGATCTGAACCTTCAGCAGCTTCGATGGCAGCTGCGGATCTAGTCCTCTTCCTTTCAGCAGCTTTCAGTTCAGGGGGGAAGTCCTTCTTCTTTGCTTTCCCAGCAGCTATTTGCTTCTTTCCTTCCCTCTTTTTGTCATCATCGTCATTGATTCGTTTGACAACCTCGTTTACTGACTCCGCCAATAATGTTAACTGACTGTCCATCTCAGTCTGCTTGCCCTGCAATTGCCCAATCTGCCTTGCCATCTCTCTTAGGCCAACACTTAGCTTGTCGACGGCTGAATTGTGCTCAGCTTTTAGGCTTCCTTCAAAGCTCATCATCCGATTGTTCAGGGCAATAGCAATTGCATCCTTCTCCTATTCAGACATCTCACTCAGCAGCTCATTCTTCAGTTCAGCCTTCAGCTTGGCCAACTTTTCATCAATCAGTTGATCAATTCTTTCAGGCATTTGTTGATCAAGAAAGGTGGCAAGCTTGTTCTCCTACTGAGTTTGCGCATCAGAGACCATTTGATTGCAGCTTTGAATGGCCCCTTTTGCTTGCTCAGAGATAACAGTGAGATCTACTGAGTGTTGATTTAAGACTTCTCCAAGGAGATCGATGGCAGCATTCATATCAGTCCCCATCTCATTCAGGTCACGATCCAGTCTTTTCATCTTCTTGTTCAGTACTTCAGAATTTGAACCAACCCTACTAGTTTTTCTCTCGACGAGGATTACCCTTCTGTGAAGATTGGCAAGAGCTCGTGAGGAGTTCTGAACATATAGAGCCTCGGGGGTGATCCATTTTCCTCTGACTCGGATCAGACCTGGTGGACCCTCTCCTGAAGCCTCCGTAGTCCCGGGTCCCAGGATTGCTTCATCGGCCGTTGCACTGACTCCTTCAGTGCCACCTTGCTGAATGTCTTCAGCAATCACAATTTCTTCCTTCTCCTCTTCCTTATCTTCCTCAACTCTTTCAGGCTCTGGCTCGGGGTAGAAGTGTCTAACAGTTCTGATGAAGTCTACCATCTTGATCAGGTGATGTAAAGAATTCAAGTTGAAGTGATCAAAGAGGGCAGCTTCAGTTTCCGCCATTTTCTCCCATCCTCTCAACTCCCCGAGCTGACTCAATTCAGGCCAAGTGGCATTCCTGATCATGGCGTAGGTGCGAAGTTGCACAACTGCCTCCTTCTGTGCGTCTGAGAGATCAGGAAACCTCCTCTCCACCATATCCACAGCAGTTCCCCTTGCCACAATCTCAAAATTGGGCAATGTGTTCTCATCAGGCGCAGGGAATGACCATGGGGCTTCAGCCTGAACTGGTTCAGCAGCCTCATGCTCAACTCCTCCTTCCTGAGTAGGTTCATCCTGATCCTTCTCCAAACTCTGATAGGTTGAGGCGATGTTGTGAATCAGTTGATCAGGATCAGGGGATGCAACGTCCGGAACAGAAGTAATGGGAGCAATGTCAAGAGCGGCCTGAGCTGGTTCCTTTTCCGGAGTTGCATGCTGAACAGCTTCTTCAGCAACTCTCTCTTCCACAAGCTTTTTCTCTCGCTCTCTTGACCACGGATATAAGAATTTCAGTTTCTGTTGCTTGGGTCCTGAGCGCTTGGGCTTGTCCTCCACTGGCTTTGCAATATCGGACTCTGAAGATATGCCCGCCTGAGCCTTGACTCTCCCAGTCGTGCTCGCCTGAGCCTTCTTCTTCTGAGTCAGTGGTCTTCTCTTGGTGCCAGCATCACCGGAGTAAGCCCTGAAGAGGTCAATCTTCACTGGAATCTCGAGCGACTGGGCCTGATAAACGTCCCCGAGATCCAGGGTTTCCAAAATCAGTGAGATCTTGGTGCCAAAGTGCATTTTGGCCTCGAACGTTGCTTGACCCTCCGGCGAATACTTGATTTTGCTGGTCTCAGCTACCAGTAATTGGAGGAAGTAATCCTCCCAGTGAAAATTGTACACTGAGGCGTCAGAAATTGCCATCATCGTATAAAGCTTTGGTCTGGAGATCTGCTCCAATCCTTCGGCAATTCCCATCACTCCCTGACTTGTCAGGTCGAAGAAGTGACGATTCTCAGTCCTCAAAACTGATTTGTTGAGGCCCGACCTCAGAACGACATCTCCATCGCAGAGAGACTGGAGAAAATCCTTCTCGTTCCCAAACCCGTAATCAACCGGGCTTCGTCCAGAGCAGGGAAGATTAAAAACTTCCTTAATCTTCTCCCTGATGTTGAAAGTGACCCACCTTCTGGTCATTTCCTCTTCTCCATCCTTCCCCTTCACACAGGAAGTCAGAGGATTGCAAGTCTCCCACTCCCGGGAAACCTTGTTCTGTGCCATCTTGAGGTAGAAAGCAACAACCAGTCTCGGATGGAGTCTCTGGGGTCTAGCTGTGATAAACTGCAGAAGAACTGAATTTTCATATAATTCTTGCACAGGCAAGATATCACGGTGGTTAGAAGAAAAATCCCCAAAGGGCTCGTAGTGGATCTCATTCCTGAGATGGAAGACATTCCCAAAGAATGATTCCACCGAAGGAGACGCCATGGATTAAGTTGGAGATTTTGAAGAAAATCGGGTTTTTAGAGAAAATATATTAAGGAAAGATTTGGGTGCATAAAGGTTGCAACGACGATCACTTCCCTTATTTATACTAAAATTCATTTTTAATCGGATGGCTCAGAAAATAATGACTTATGAGATTCAATGGTCAAGATCAAAAAGCCAAATGCATGGTGCCTTTTCGATTTTTCGAAAGTAATTGGTCAAACTTTATCGAAAACGGTTCCCGCCCACAGTCCATTAAATGCACATTAGAGCATGTCCGTATTTAATTCAAATAAATTGTATTAAATAATAACCGAATATTAAATGAATGGCTGGGATCAAATGACAAATTAAATTGATTTGACAATACAACAAACAGTATCAAGGATAATGCACGCAAGATCTGATGACTAGACAAAAATCAGGTAACATACCAGTCAGTCAGATTCGTATTCTGACTGATACCACTAGTTGTTGGTCTATCAGGGTGACAAGCCCTGAGTTCAGTGTCCTGAATCTTAGTCAGTCTATACTGATCATCCTTTTCATACTGAATGTTCCCCCTACAACCATTCACATTCTCTTCTGAGATTTCTTCAATTTGAGTCCATATTAGTCATTCCCTCTGACCTTGAGCATTCTGATCAGAGATTCAGATTGAATCTCCTAAGCCTGGGTCAAGGAGTCCTAATTCTATTGATAGCTCAACAAATCTGGTTTCAGGCAAAGCCTTAGTCAGTATGTCAGCTCTCTGCTTTTCAGTAGGGACTCTCTCCATCCTGATGTCCTTCTTTTCAACATGATCTCTGATAAAGTGATGCCTGATATCTACATGCTTACACCTTGTGTGTAAGACTGGGTTTTGGGATATGGCAATGGCACTATTATTGTCACAATAAATTGGGACTTCAGTGACCTCAACTTGGTAGTCTCTCAGTTGCTGTTTCAGCCAAAGGATCTGAGAACAACAACTGCCTGCCGCCATATACTCAGCCTCAGTAGTAGACGTTGCAACACTAGTCTGCTTTTTAGAAAACCAAGAGATCAGTTTACTCCCTAGAAACTGACATGTGCCTGTAGTTGATTTCCTATCAAGCCTACAGCCTCCATAATCTACATCTGAATAGCCAGTCAGTTCTAGGTTGTCATCAGAGGGATACCAAAGTCCTAGATTTACTGTACCTCTCAGGTATTTTAGTATCTTTTTGGCACTCTCTAGATGACTCTTCCTTGGATCAGACTGATACCTTGCACAAACTCCAACTGCATAAGTGATGTCAGGACGACTAGCAGTCAGATACAATAAGGATCCTATCAGTGCCCTATATTCAGTTTGATTTACTGAGTCTCCTTCTTTGTCAGGATCCAGCTTCTCATTTGTGTTCATGGGAATACGTGAGACTTTGCTGGACTGAACTCTGAATTTCTGAATCAAGTCCCTCGCATACTTGGACTGATTTATTAAGATTCTGGAGTCAGTTTTCCTGACTCGGAGACCCAGAAAGAAATTCATTTCTCCCATCATTGACATCTCAAATTTCCCAGTCATTAGCTTGGAGAATTTCTCACAAAGCTTCAGATTAGGAGATCCAAAAATTATATCATCCACATAAATCTGAACCAAGAGAATGTCCTCCCCTTCGGATATCCGAAAGAGGGTCCTGTCCACTGTTTCTTTCACGAACCCGTGGTCTATCAGGAATTGGGATAATGTATCATACCAGGCTCTCGGAGCTTGCTTCAGGCCATAAAGAGCTTTCTTCAGGTGATATACCTTATTTCCAACTTCGAAACCTGGAGGTTGTTCCACATAGACCTCCCCGTTTAGTACACCATTCAGAAAAGCACTCTTTACATCCATCTGATACACTTTGAATTTCTTGAATGTTGCATATGCCAGAAACAACCTGATTGCTTCCAACCTTGCAACCGGAGAAAAGGTCTCATCATAGTCGATTCCTTCGGCCTGAGAGTAGCCCTTTGCTACTAATCTGGCCTTATTCCTGACTACAACATTCTTCTCATCCCTCTTGTTCTTAAAGACCCACTTGGTGCCAATGACATGTTGACGCCTAGGTCTCTCAACTAACTCCCAAACCTGATTCCGCTCAAACTGATTGAGCTCATCCTGCATGGCTAGGATCCAATTGGGATCAGCAAGAGCTTCTTCCATCCTCTTAGGTTCCTGATCACTCAGGAAACAACAAAACATAGCGCTCTCACCAATGATATCAGCCAATGATATCACCTCATTGATATCACCAATGATATCAGCCAATGACCCCCTCATTGATATCACCAATGATATCAGCCAATGAGTGATCATCTAGCCACCGCCTCCTGCTGACGGGAGCACTGGGAGCTGCTGACATTCCCTCGCCTGATCCTGAAACGTTAGTCTCGACAATAATAGGCAAAGAATAGGAACGAGCAAGAACAGGGGATACTGAGTCATTTTCTGAGGGTTGGCCAATATCAGAGACATTGTTTCCCCCTATAGTGTTGGACTCAGTAACTGCCTCAGGTGCAGAAGCATCATCACCGATAGTACGTACCTCCAGTTGAGTCTGTGCCTCCGTCTGAGACTCAACATTCTCTGGGGCTGGGGCTAGCTGAGGGTTGGCCTGAGGTCCATCCAGATCATCATCATCCCATCCCTTGGGAGCACTGACAAGCTTGATCTTGAATTCAGGATTCTTCAGGCTCAGTCTCGTTATCCTCTTGATAACCCCCTCAGTGTCAGGATTCGGAACCTGTTTCCTATGCACTAATGCAGTCTCATCAAACACAACATGAGGTGTTTCCTCCACACAAAGGGTCCGACAGTTATACACCCTGAAGGCTTTACTGACTGAGGAGTATCCTAAGAAGACTCTCTTATCAGATTTGCTATCAAAGGCTTTCTACTGGTCTTTCCCATTGTTCAGGATGAAACACTTACACCCAAAAATATGGAAATAAGAGATGCGAGGCTTCCTCTTGTTCCAGGTTTCATAAGGTGTCTGAGCATGTTGTTTGTTCAGCATAGATTGGTTCTGAGTGTAGCAAGCAGTGTTGATTGCTTCAGCCCAGTACTTCTTGGGCAATCCTTACTCAGCCAACATGGTCCTGGCAGCTTCCTTCAGGGTCCGATTTCTTCTTTCAGCTACCCCATTCTGCTGAGGGGTCCTGGCTGCAGAAGTCTCATGAGCTATACCATGGTTAGTACAAAAGTAAGTTATAATAGAGTTTATAAACTCAGTTCCTCGATCTGATCGGATCCTGACTATACTCTGACCTTGTTCAGTACTCAATTGCTTGAGTAACTCTGGAAGCTTGACATGAGTCTCCTTTTTGTTCAGCAAGAAAATAACCCATGTATACCTGGAATAATCATCAACAACAACAAGTGTATATTTCCTACCATTTATGCTGACAAGAGTAACTGGACCAAAGAGATCCATGTACAGAAGCTGAAGCACTCTGTCAGTTGAGAAGGCTTCTTTTACTTTGAATGAAGCTTTTGTTTGCTTGCCTTCCTGACATGCTCCGCACACGTGGTCTTTGCTTAAAACTTCATTGGGTAGACCATCTACAAGTGAGAGTCTAGAGATTTTGTTAATAATCTTGAAGTTTAAGTGACTCAGGCGTTTATGCCAGAGCCAACTGAGCTCAGAGGAGCTCTTAGCAACTAAACAAGTTTCAGGAGGACTGCTCTTGAAATCAGCAAAATATACATTGCCCCTCCTTATACCTGTAATCAGAACCTGTAGTGTAGATTTGTCCTTCACAAGACACATGTTAGATGTAAATTCTACACAATATCCTCGGTCACAACACTGACTGACCGAGAGTAAGTTATGTCTCAGTCCCTCAACATATGATACATTCTGTACACGGACAGAGCCAATAACAAGGGTTCCGAATCCTCTGGTGAAACCCTTAGAGTTATCACCAAAGGTTACCTGCTGGCCTTCCTGAGCTACATAATCCTGAAGGAGATCACGAAATCCGGTCATGTGCCTGGAACATCCTGAGTCCAAGTACCAGTCCTTCATCAGATCCTCCTTCTTCTTCTTGTAGCCCGCAGCGACCTGAAAAGAATCAGGCCTCAGGTACCCATCTCGTATTGGGTCCTACTGAGTCAGTCATACCCTTCGGGATCCAGATTTGCTTAACAATTCGGATTGCATCAGAAGTGTAAACCTGTCTCCCTGAAACATCAACATACACAGTCTTCTTCCTTTGTGCCTGGGAAGTTGAGGGTGTATGGGTGTCAGCCTGACGTTCAGGAGCCCAATATTGATTCCTGGGGGTGGGCCTCCTGTTCCTTCTTGGCCTGGGTGCATTGGGCTGAGTTTGATCCCGAGAAGGAGCAGCTCGGGCCTGACCTCTTGGCAATTGAGGTCTGGCCTGAGTGTTATCGGAGTCAGGTCTCCGTTGCCTTTCAGAGACCATTTGGTTTGTCCTTCTCCTTTGAGGATTAGGACGCTCCTGATGGGCTCTGTGCCCTGTCTGAGGAGTCTGGACCTTAGTAGTCCTCGGGTTTGCCTGAGGCCTCCCTTGACTGGAGTTCCTTCCATCCTGAGCATTTCTGGGCTGAGCCTGAGAAGTGCTAGGGACAGAATTCTTTCCAGTTTGAGGATTCCTAGGCTGAGCCTTGGAGTTCCCTTGATCTGTCTTCCTTGACTCAGGATGAGAAGCCTTGACCTCTTCCTTAGGTTTAGGTCTTGGTTTCTCAGCCCTTTGCCTGACAGGTTCAGCAGGTATTTTCTCCTTCCCTTTGCCTTTGTCCTGACGAGCAACACTTAAGCTCCTGTCATCAGTTAGGGCAGGGACAAACTTCTTCTGAGAGTTGCTCCCTGAAGCACTTCTCTTCTTTTTGCCCTTTGGGTCATTTGAGGCATCATAGCCTAACCCAGCTTTAGCACCATCAGTCAGCTGAGAGAAACTTGTTAACTCATCAACCACTTGGGTGGATGTGTATAACTTCTTCAGCTTAACCTCAAGATGCCCATTTGTTTCTTTCAGGGCCTCAATTTTAGTGGTGTACTGAAGCACCAACTCTTCATGAGCTTTCTCTTTTGAGATCAGCTCAAGATCCCAAGTGGTTTGCTCAGCACAAAGGCGAGCTTGCCACTCAGTTTCGAACATCACTCTAAGAGCAATTCGCTCAATCATCAGTTGTTCCTGAGCAAGGAACAGATCAGTATCACGAGTCTCAATCAGCTAGCTGATTACACCCTTCAGTCTTTCTACCTCCAGTGGAGCTTCACCATACTTGTTCCGAGCATGAAGTAGCTCTTCCTGAAGATGTACTAATCTGAGGGCTTCCTCAGTATCTTTTACTCTGAGAGACTCAGTTAACCGATCGTTCTCCCCACTCAGTTTTGTATTCACATCCACTGTGTGAGTATGAGTCTCCTGCAGCCTTGAGAAGTCAACCATCAATTGCTCTAGGGCGAGCTGAAGGTCGAGTTCTCCTGCTGAATCTGAGCTAAGCTCAGGTGCGTGATCAGGAGAAGAGGTAGAAGAACATACCTCATCATCTGCCATCTGGCAGAGGTCATCATACTCCTCATCGGAGAAGAGTTCAGGGGACCGGCGTCCTGGGCCATCTGAATCTGAGGAATCCTCAGCAAGCAATGCTCTCCGGTCTGATACCCTGAGCTCTCTCTTGGCTCTCCGATCCTCTCGCTCACGAGCACTGAGCTCCGGACAGTCATACTGATAATGTCCGGTCTTTTTGCAGTGGTAGCACTGATCTACATCAGAAACAAGTTTCTTGTCAGTGTACCTTTTATCAGATGACTCCCTCCTGCTCCCTGATGATCGTTCAGGTTTGGAGTTGGATCTTCTGGGCTCATCATCTCTCCTCTTCTCATCTCATCGTCGCTCAGCCTCATTGTGATCCCTCCTGGAAACTGAGCCCCTCCTTTTTTCTCTTCGGGGACTCGATCTCCTGGGGCTGGAGTACCTGCGATCACGGCTGTCAGTATAAAATTTCTTATACCTTCTGAATCGAGAATTCAGTTTCTCGAAACGCCGCGCCATCATGCTGTACTCCAAGGCTAGCTCATCCTTGTTCATGTCCTTCAGAGACTTAGAGCCAGATCCAGCCTCAGGCTCAGGAGAAGCTTTAAGAGCCACGCTCTTTTCCTTTTCAGAAGTCTTCTCCTCACTAACTTCCTCACTGACAACACCCTTCTTCTTCCTCTTATCGAGGTCGAATTCCAGAGCCTTTAACTCTGAGAATAGGTGAGAGTGAGTAATGTTGGTAAGATCCTAAGTGTTCTTCAGTAAGATCACTCCTGTGTCCCATCTTTCAGGGAGACAGTTCAGGATTTTAGAAGACACCTCCCTCTTGGGAAACTCCTTCCCAAGGGTTGCTAGCTCGTTCATCATCTTAATGAACCGAGCTTCCATCTGATCGATGGATTCTCCTTCTAACATCCGGAAGGCTTCAAACTTCCTAATTGCAAAATCTCTCTTGTTCTCTTTGATCTTTTCTGATACCTCACTAATCTCTCTCAGAGCATCCCAGATCTCCTTTGCAGTACTCAGATGCATGAGCCTGATCAAATTCTCGTAATTGCTTAATTTGCTTAATTTGATCCAGTCCGATTTGCTTAATTTGATCAGAATTAAGCACGGACCTCTCCACTTCTTCATCTCCAGCGGCTGGAACAGGAACATTGCCAGCAATAGTCCAGGTCGTCTGAAGATTCCTCATAAACTTTATCGGACCCTTCTCAATCACCAGAGGCATCTGATCATGGATGGAATAGAGATGTGCGAGTACCCTGAATTTCCAATAGTCATAATTGTCAATAGAGAATTCAGGAAGATTGCCTTCGAGGCGTTTAGAACCGGATGCTATGATATGCAGTATTTCAGAAAAGAGATCTATTCAGTAGACCACCAAAAGTTTCTCCTCAGAAACTATTGGTAAACAATGTCAGTGACCTTTTGAACCACTGCTCTGATACCACTTGTTGGTCCCGAAACGAGTACAATCAGTGTATGGGGGGGATACACTGATGTCAATTTTTTCTGAAAGACTCAGAAAATGCTCTTACACTCTCAGTCAGGATTTCCTGAATTACTCAGTATGCTGAAGGTCCACAGGGACAGTTCAGTAACGAGTCAGATAAGCTGAGTGTGAGTAATGTGCTCGGAAGCTCAGTAGAGATAACAAATCTACTGACTGCTTGGAAGCGAGTCAGTTGGACTACTATCTCAGTGAGCTAGAGTACGTGCGGAAAGTGAGCCCTCAGATTCTACTCATTTTAGTTTCTGAAAACATTTTCTCTGAACTTGCTTAGTAGACGGGTGATTAAGGCTGAGTGCACCGTATTAAGATTCAGGATGATTGATTCAGTCCTGAGGATAAAACAATGCAGAATGTTCAGTTTATTATGATGACAGTTATGATCCTGAACAAAACTGTAAATCAGCACACAAGGGGCTTTTTAACGTGGTTCGGAGATAACCAACTCCTACGTCCACGACCTGATTTAACAGGAAGCTATCCTCAAAACCCTAAGGATAGGTGCTTAGTTTTACGTGCCAAGGGACACAAGTAGCCAACTTTCTCTCTTAGGAACTGACCCCTGGGCGTTTTACAAGTCCCAGTCCTTCTAACCAACCAATCTCACACCCTGAGTGGTTTGGTATTCTGGTTTCCAACTGAGATAGCTCTAGCAATACTAAACAATGCTAAATATTAGAGCTATCGATCTAAGCAAATATAGAGTGAATCCTACTACAACACTAGGGAAATTTAATTGCAAAGTGTTGCTTATAGAATGCTTTGAGAGCTTGGATTCTTGAGGGTTTTCTCTTGGAAATTTCCCGTTCACCATGAATGGGTGCAAGGTTCTCCATATTTATAGGCAAGATTCAAAAGAGATCTGTTGGAGGAGATCTAATCAAATCTTTCCTATTTTGGGGTGGTTGCAGGCTAGAAATACTGTTTGACCTAACCGCCATGCTTATTCTGGCAAGTCTGTCCCATCGCCTGCAACTTTGAGACGCATTAAATGTTGCGCAGACTCCGTTCATACGTGTCGAAAGATCATTGGCTCTCCGTTCTTACGGCTAGTTGACTTTCAGACATTCGTCCTTCCTTGTACATTCAATACTCTGAGTCTCTTGTTAATAACTCAGTCTGAATGTTTGTCTTCACTGGAGTCTTACTGACATTCTCTTTGTCTCTTGTCCCATAGCATAAATAACCTTTTTGCCTTGGACTTACATGTTTCAGGTGATCTGAACTACAGTCCGAGTCAGGTCTTATGTGTCTTCAGCACAGCCTGATAGATTATTCAGCCCAGTATGTGTAACCTTTTTACTTTGGACTTATATGGTTCAGATAAACTGAACCAAAGCCTAAGTTAGGTCTTAAGTGCATTCAGCACAGCCTGATAGATTACACTTACTCTTCACTGACTAAGATCTGTCCTGAGTATGCTTAGTGTACTCAGTAGAAACATCAGTCAATGGTACTTCAGGATTGACTTCAGGACGGATTAACAGGCTTCGATCTTTCAGTCTTCAGACCCAGGCAATCTTCAGCAAGACTGACTGACTCCTTCAGGATGGATTATACTTCAGACTTCAGTAAATTAGGTCGACTCCAATATTCTTCAGTCTTCAGCAAATTCCTCCTGTACTGAATTTCTAACCTAACTATCCTGAACTATTTTATCCTGAACATCTGTACTTAGGCAGATTCATCAGGGGTTTTGGGATCTAATCAAAATACTCAGATTGTCCCAACAAAAACTTTTTTGTGGA